>JAWNPC010000612.1:0-20559 GCA_035045365.1 Drosophila leonis
CAGAGGCCAGCAAGACGAAAATCGCTTGTTGAATAAAATTTTAAACGAAACTCAAAAAAATAACTAATCTGTAATTTTTAAAAAAAAAAAAATTATACGAAACAGCAAAATACTAACTAAGCTATTGTTTGTTAGAATTTTAAGAAATGTGAACTAATCTGTTGTTTGTTAGCATTTAAAGAAAGGAAATATAATATATATAAATACAAAAAAAAAAAAAAAAAAAAGTTTATTTTTGATTAAATGGATGTTTATACTATATATTTTTGGGCTATAAAATGTGTGAGGCTCAGTATAAAATATATTAGTCTCAAGTCAACCAACTACAGCAAGTGTTTTATAGAATGGAAGGACCATCAACTTCTTCAGCAGCTCAGGAGGTGCAACGGAAGAGGCTCCGCCAGCAGAATCGGAATCAGGCGGAGTTCCCTCAGACATCATTACTTGTAAATGCCATGAGGCAACAGCAGGAGGATGCTCACCAAGTATCGATCATAGGTGATATTCAGATATCTACCCCCAATGAAGGACAGCAGCTCATCATGGAACATGGAGGACAGCAGCAGCAGACCCATGAAATCAGTTTTGACAGCTACAACCAACAGCAGTTGCAGATACCTGGAGTCACTGAAGGGAGGCAGCAGCAGCAGCAGCATGGAGGACTACATCAGCCTCCACCAAACGTCAGCATAGATCAAATTAAAGCTATGCAAAACTTTAATTTTAAGCAGCAAAAGCCGTTGCTGAACAAAACGAGAATGCCACTAAATGTACATATGGATGTGATTCGCGCGTGGCGAGCAAACACACAGTATGGACCATCTCTGGCTTTGGAATTAACTGATTATATTTTGTTTTTACCAAAGTCGTATAGTGGTGTAGATGATTCGACTATTCAAGCCTTGAATACTCAAACTTTTAGTATTTGTAAAAGGATTGACCCAGTCACCAATACTTCCGTTGTTCATATCTCAATTAGAAGTTCCCCAAATGTACAATAAAAATTATATTTTAAGAAAATGAAGAACAGAAATAAATCAAAACAAAAGAAAATTTTCTTGTTTTCTCATTTATAAAACCTCCACATATCTGTAGCTCTTTCAGTATCTATTTAGTCATGAAGACTGATATAAGTAGAAAAACTTTGCTATTCAACTGATTACATCCTGCCCATACACATTATGATAAGCCTCGCTCTCTGTTAAACTAATGTGTGAGTGTGCTTAATAAAACTGACCTAGCTTACTGCCAGCAGAAATGACAGAAATGCGTACTGAGAATATCTTAAGCGATCTAGCGAAAACTAGAAAAGTTTTAAAAAGAAAATTTCAGAGTATTAAGTTAGGGAAAGCTGAAACAGACCTACAGTTAGAAGAATCTCTAAAACCAATAACAGCTCCTCTAGAAAAACTTGTCAATAAAAGTGAAATATTAAATAAGAATTTTTTAGTTCCCAAAAAAGAAATAAAAGAAGAAGATATAAAATGGCGAACACCATCGCCATCATTATCACGTAATTCAAGACCTGAAATTAAACGTGATGTAAAAATTCATCCATTTGAAATAACTGGTTTTAATGATGTTAATGATGAAGATGATGAATTCGATAATGCTACTGTGGGTAGCATTGGAAAATCACATAGTAATATCTCACAAGAATATGAGAATGAAAAAATACACAATTTAAGTGAATTAGCTCGAAGAAAGATGCTTGATAAGGCATATGGACCGTATAAAGATGATAATGGTAATTTGTGCCTAGGGAATTCTAAAGTTAAAATTTCAAATGGGAAATTTATATTAGAGAAGAGTGGTGAAAATTGGCCGCTAACTGCTGGCTTATATTCTTTAATTTATGAGAATGATCCAAATAATTATAATATGGAAGAGTTAGAAAACTATAAGCATATTTTAAATGAAACAAATGCTCATAGAAAACAGAATAGGTTTGACGGACAACTGAAGGGTAATCGCTCTAAAAAATATTTAAATATAATTAAAAAACTTTTCCCGAGAGCATCATCCTTATCAGGTAGAGTTCTATTCCCAGATACTTCTTCATCTACACCTTTATCAGTATCGCAATCAGCAAAATCACTTCTTACTGGTAGTGGACTCATGAAGTTAAATGAAAATAAATCCAATTACATATATTGGGACGATCCAAATGAAATTGTAGATAGATTAAAACTTCTAATTGCCTCACAAACAGCTGGTCACAGCAACCATAATAACGAAATAATATCAATAATTGAAGAGCTTAGAGAAGCAAAAATTATATACTAACTTCATTGTTTAAAAAGACATAAATAAAATGGGGGTCGATAAATTTGGTCATTACTCTTCGAATGTGAAAAAAGAAGTCGCAGATTATAAGACATTCATCCAAAATGCGATTATTCGAAACAATGAAAACTTAGAGCGCATAATACATGATAAAGTTAGTCAAGTCAAAAAATATACTGTAGATGGTTTAAATCGCATAGGTTCTGAAACTAATACAAATAACAATAAAATGGCTGATATGGTTGAAGAATCTAATACTCGAAATTTAGATTATACTAACGAGGTGAAAATCTTTATATTGTCGTATATAGAAGAAATGAATAAAGAGTTAAGAGAATATTTTGTTAGTGAAAATAAAAAAAGTTTTGATGAATTAAGAAGATCTCTCCTTAAGCATATTGATGAAGAGAAAAAAATTATGATGAATTATATTGACAGTCAATTGCTTATTACTAAGCAATTTGTTGAATTCTTTATTGAAAAGAAAAATTGAGTGGGGTGGGGAGTATTTCATATATAAGTATATGTATACATATTTTAATATTCATTTATTCTTAACATGCCTGTTGACAAGTTTGGACGTTATTCAAATGAAAAAAATTATTTAGAATCTTTCAAGAGAAATGAGAGTAAACGCGTGGGGGTGTTTGTGGACTACGATCAAAACATTGATATTCAAAACAAACGTCTTAAAAATGTTGCCCCACCTATTGAAGGAAAAGACGCAATTAACTATAATTTTTTTGAAAAGAAAAACGGTGAAATTAAACAAAATTTGATTGCATATATACATAGAGAGAATTTGACACTTGAACAGAATTTGTTAACACACATAAAAAAAGAAAATTTACTAGTTGAAGGGAGGATTGAAAAGAATACTAATCTTCAAATAGCTAGGGATAAGGAAGCCATTAGAGCACCGTATACAGAAAAGTTTGTTGAATTGCAAGAACAAATATTAAATTTAGAGAATATTATATTCAAATATATAGCTACACCAAAATCACAGTTAAAGAAAGAAACTTTAGTAATTGAGGGTGAGAAAATACCAATACACCATTAGACACATAAACGCGCACAGAAAATAATATGAGTAAGAGAGCTATTATAAACGAGCTTCATGCTCCAGCAAGAAAAAACTTTCGGCGACGTAGAGTTATTATGAAGCATATTGATAATCATTGGCAAGCTGATTTAGTTGAAATGGGTAATTATGCAAAATCCAATAAAAATTATCGATTTCTGCTAACTGTAATTGATACATTCTCAAAATTTGCATGGGGTGTAGCACTTAAAACTAAAAGTGCAGAAGATGTTGCTAAGGCAATGTTAAGTATTTTTAAGATGGGACGGATTCCCAAGAACTTGCAAACTGATGATGGTAAAGAGTTTTTCAACAGACCATTTAAGCAGCTAATGACTAAATTTAATATTAATCATTATTCAACATATAGCAGCTTAAAAGCTTCAATTGTTGAGCGATTCAATAGAACAATTAAAGAAATGATGTGGAAAGAGTTTAGTTTTAATGGATCATATCATTGGATTGATATCTATAAAAATTTAATTGATAAATACAATAGAAGACCTCATCGAACAATCAAAATAGCGCCAATTGAAGTAGACAAATCAAATGAAAAGCTATTACTAAACAGTGTGTACAATAATAAAAAAGTATTTATTGGGTCAAGATTTCATGTAAATGATTATGTGCGGATAAATAAATATAAGCACACATTTGAAAAGGGTTATACTCCCAACTGGACAACTGAGATTTTTAAAATAATACGAGTACAAAATACCAATCCTCCAACATATCTATTAGAAGATTATGAGGGAAACCCAATTAAAGGAGGCTTCTACGCTGAAGAACTGCAAAAATCTCGATTCCCCCACACATATCTAGTTGAGAAAGTATTACGGAGAAAAGGAGATAAAGCGCTCGTAAAATGGTTGGGGTTCTCTAACTCACATAACTCATGGATTGACATAAGAAATTAAAAAATGTGGTGAAATCTTGGACACCTTATTGATGATGAAATATGCTTTAAATTCTGATGGATCAAATGTGAGTGAGTTAGTCGTTATTTAGTGCTTGAAAAGTTTGGAGTACGCATAGTTTAAAGCTTAAAGAAAAAAAAAAATGATAATGAAAAGTATATTGACGTTCTTCATTGCAACTTTAATCCTTCAAGGTTATCATGCAATTTCATTACCAGTGCAGATTAGTGAGGAATCAAGTGTAAAGGATGTAGACTTCTTTCTCATGCTACCCAACAATGATTCAGTCAAAATATCAATAAATTTTAAATTTTTGAAGCAAAGTGAAACTTTACCCGAATCATATAAAAATGATTTCGAAACTTTTGAAATAGAAAAAGTATCACAAATCCCTACAACAACATCAACAACAACCACAACGACAACAACGACTCCACCCCCACCAACACAATCATATTTCACTGCGGATCAAGCGATTGAGGTATTCAGGAAAGATCTTATAGCGAAAGAACGTAATATATCTGGAATAATTGAGAGCAGCAAACCATTTTATCGTCATTTTAAACTTCATTATAATGAAGTTGATTTAACTATTAGGTGTACATATAACAGCAATTATGACACTCGAACCCTAAAAATTGAATGTTATGAATATCATGAGTATCAAGCTGAACGGATTCTGGCGAATGGCGAGGTTGAACAAATCAACATGGTTGATAATGAATACGTTACAGATGTTAAATTAATTAATGTAAAAGATTATGTTCAAACATATGCAATGAATATTGAATAAATTTAAAATAAAATCGCAAAAAACCAAAATCTTTTTAATGTACTTTTTTTATTCATCATCATTAGTAGGTGGTAGTTGAGCATAATGCCCCCAAAAACTTCTATGATTTCTATTAAAAATTTCCTCAGCTATGTCATCCTCGATGTCAGTCTCTGGCACGTAAGCATCACTATCATCATCACTCATGTAAATGGTGCTGCTGCTGCTGCTGGTATCGAGGGTAGTATAATCCAGTAGATTTGATTGTGCAGTTGATGATGATACACTATTATTTTGTAGTATTAGTCTGCTATTTGAAATTCTAGCAGGATATATTGTGAATGGTAAGGAAGTGGATGTCACTTCATTCACCTGAATCTCCATAATTCTATTACTGTTATTTGTAGTTGATGTAGAATTAAATATATATAAATTGTGCTTGTAGGCAGTAGACACGTCTTACTTAAACGACAGAAAGCTTATAAATAAAAGTTTTAAGCATTGCTCACTCCAGATATTTTGAAAGCTTTGTGTTCCCATGCTATTATTTTTTTTTTTTATAACGTTTATTTGATATATATGTTTGCTTATTTTTAATTTTGAGTATTAACATTAATTTACAATTTTATAATGCCCCCATGCATAAGTATTTATATTATCGCTCTTTATAAATCTCTTATCATCGTCCGCGCTTAAAGCTACTTTAGTAATTTTTTGGGTATACAATTTATGTAGTTTGGACTTAAAAACTAACATGTCATTGGTTGTATAGGTTTTATTTTTAAGTAAACAGTCTAAAAATAATTGCATGCTTAAGCCTTTTAATATCGATTTTTTTATACCCTTGGCCTTTTTCACACAACCACCATCTTCAGTGCGCAATGAGTACATTTTGGCACGTAAACCTATAAACTCGGTCATTATCTTCCCATTATTTTCATCCTTCATCATACCTAACACTTTCTTATTGCATCTCTGAATTTTGTACTTTTCTGCCAACTTTAGTGGATATTCAGATGTGTCGAACCTCATCTCAACATCCTCGCGAATATCAGCATACAAATCATAAACTCGAATGCTGTATATGAATGAGTCAGTGTCCATATAATTTAATGATAGCTTATTTTGAAATTTTGGAAGCATATAGTTATAGTGAAAATCATACATTTTAAGTTTTGAGAGGTCTAGAACACAGAATCCTAAATAAATGGGTTTATTATATAAATTATATAGTCGTTTCATTTGAATTGCATACATATTCTCAGAAAACTGAGCGGAGCTATGGAAATTAGCTCTTGAGATTAATGCTCTAGCTCCGAGAGAATTTTTTTTCGTAGTCTCCCATGAGCACACTAACCTTATATTTTTCCTATTCTCAACATTCTCCATTGTTTTACCATACACCGCATTGTTAAGCAATTTAAAAAAATCTTTCTCAAAGCTCGTTTTGGCTTGCGTTCTATGATGGGTATTAATATCTATATATTTTTTTAGCCAAGGAGATTGCTTAAACCTTAAAATTCTATGAATCTTACTTAGCTCCAGACCATTCCGAATGCATTGCTGCAGATTCCTATAGTGGATGGGGTACTTATATTTTGGGCTAAAGTCTGCAATAAGCTTTTCACCACTAGACAATGTTGTTGGCTTCTGATTGCTGGGACAAAGCGGTAAATCGTTATGCAAATTATGTAAATTGACTGGATAATTTATATCTACCTCAAGAATATACCCATATTCAGATTCCTCATTAGCCCCAAACACATTATATGTACGAATCTCCTCATCACTCATCCAGTAAAAGTCTCCGTATGGAAGATATTGAGACATAGCCCACCCATACAAATTATTAGCATCTAAGTACCATAAATACTGGGAGGGGGCGGTCTCATCATAGTCATTCATGTACTTATGATTTGCTTTGGAATACCTCTGTGAGCATTGTACCAGTCCTCCACGAATACCCCTTTGAATAAATCTCTGCATATCAATGTCTGTGAATAATTCCAGTTCTATTTCTGTCGACTTTAGCATAGCATCCCATGATAAACCTGGAGTTGTGTAATAATGAACTGGATCAAGTGAGTAAATACTCATACATATTGTGCGAAAATTTTCAAAAACATCTGTCAGTAGTAGTACATCGGTCTTCAAATATAGCTCCATATAATCTTTAAGTGTTTGGCAGCGAAAGGTTTCCCAAACAATTTGCGCATGCTGATAATCTTCCTCTGAGCACTTGCTATTCGTGAGACTATTGAAAAACATTTCTCTTGGCGGTAATGACTTATCATGCAGGCAGTCAAATGAGATTAAATATTCATATGGAAACACTCCTTTTCTACGCATTAAATTCAATTGACGCCCATCATTAGGGAAGATCCGTTTAGTACTTAACAGATCTTTCATTTCTAAGCTTGAGCTTAGAGTATCTAGGCTTGCAGGCATAAAGCGAAACGAATCTAGAAATCTCAATTCAATTTTTGTTTCGTCAACATATATGAATTTCGAGAGAGAAATGTAAAGCTCTTTATTTAGTGGGAGAACTCTGATTTCTCCTGGAATTTTAGATAACTCTCGCACAAACAAGTGTGCATCATAACGTGAGAAATTATGGAAGAAAATTGGAATAAAAGAGGGGACACTATATGTAAGATTGCATCTGTTGTGTGCTGCTCCTCTAAACGAACCCTTCAAATGACAATGATCTCTAACTCTATCATCTAATAAAGGTTTATTGCATATATGACAATTAACTGCATTTTAAAATATTTCCTCTTCTTCATCACTCATTACGAGGGGCTTTATGATACTTAGATGATTCGTGTAAATCATAATAACATCAGCTATCAAAGAATTTAAGAAATGTTCACTCACATCTTTTCCTGTATGTATTGCAAACCTATCTAGATTTGGATCAAATGAACATTTAATATAATAAGCATAGGCTACAGGAACATGTTCATGCATGGTAACTACTTTCTCACTTACACATTCATTTACAGGCTGTAGGCTGCATTCAAAGTCAGCATACACCACAAATGGGACTGCCATACTATTAAGAAAGTTCTTAAATCTAAGAGAGTTCTTTCCTTCAGTGGGGAGTACTGATACCATTTCACTGCAGTCTGAGGGGTGTGTGCTCCTATCCCTCGAATAGTTGAGGCAAACATTACAAAAGTATAACTTTGTTGTGTGGACAGTAATCTGACTTCGCACAAGTCTGTTGAAAGTAAAAAAAAAAAAAACTGCTTATCTTTCATCCAGCTTAAAAATATGCAACATCAACACATACCTTGATAGACTCTTAATCCAAACATAATGTGAAGTGTTTATCCCCTCCAACAGCATCAGATTAATGTGTATTTTCTTTTTCTTCGAAGTTAGGTAAAGGGGGCCAATCACCACCTTCTCTTCTGAATCATATCCAAACACGTTTACACTCAATCCTTCATTTTGTTCCTCAAATTTTTTAATCTCTCGCACTTTGAGTGGGAACTCCAGATCGGTGAAATTGAGACTCAACGAGTCGTCTATTCGAATCAGAGTACTCCTTATATCAGCAATCTTGTATAGAGAACAGCGACCTGCGTGATTACTAAGAGGCTTCAGAGCTGATATCAGAGCCCACTTGAAGCAAAACTCATCGGTGTTGGGCACATTTACCAACGCTTTTTTTACCGCAAGACTCTTCGGAAGTGCGATATAGTTGGACCCTTTCAATGGGGAGTATTTATTAATGTTCATTTCAAGGTGGAGGATTCTCGTCAGAGTCCATCCACTATCTCTTTCTTGAAATTCGTCCATCTTCGTGCTTATTATATTGACCTGTTGGATATAGAATTCTTCTAGATCACTGGCTATTGTTATCGCCACCATTGGGGTTTGGTGTGATTTAGCCATTATAAGCATTTCATTATCTTTTGCACGCATGTACTCCCCAAAGAGTTCGAAGTTTATTTTACAACTTCTGTGCACCTCAAGACATCTTTCCAAAATTGGAAGCAATGCCACTCCAGCTTCCACCAGAAAATCCTCTGGCAATTGAATTTTTTCTTCGTTAATTGCACTTTCATATCGATATGTACAAATACGGTTTTTAAAACCACCTGAAGACAGCTTTACACACTCATTCAATGGCTCAAACGCATTATTCTTGTGCTCGTTGGTTCGAATATGATGGCTCCATCGCATACGGTTCACAAACACCTCACAAACTGAACAAAATCGCGTCATTTTTTTAAGACAGCTCACTCGAATTGTGTTACTAATAAACTAATTTCTGAATGTAAAACCATTTTGTGTATATATTTATACATATACATATACATATATTTATAATTTATACATATACATATACATATACATATATTTATATATATTTCATTTTATATGTGATGTATATTTTTGCTAAGTCATGATTCCCTATCACCCGCGTAGAATGTGGCGGATGTTGTTGTTTACTCTTTTTATCACGAAAATATATATTTACAAATAAATGTATATATTTATACATATACATATACATATATCTATCACCAAAAATATATATTTACAAATAAATGTATATATTTATACATATACATATACATATACATATATTTATATATATTTCATTTATATGTGATGACCTTGAACTTGAATCTTTTTTTTTTTTGTTATGTTCTTGCTGAGTCATCGTTGTTGTCGATGTTGTTGTTGCTGCGTATCACCAAAAATATATATTTACAAATAAATGTATATATTTATACATATACATATACATATACATATATTTATATATATTTCATTTATATGTGATGACCTTGAACTTGAATCTTTTTTTTTTTTGTTATGTTCTTGCTGAGTCATCGTTGTTGTCGATGTTGTTGTTGCTGCGATTTCACCACCCCTTATCTAAACCGGAAGTGGCCCAGAACATACAACCATGTTGTTTTTGGTGTTGTTGTAATTTCACCACCCCTTATCTAAACCGGAAGTGGCCCAGAACATACTACAGGAAGTGGTCCAGAACATACATTTCCCTTCTACTTTCTGGGTAGGAGTTGTTGGCGCCGGCTCTGGCATCTCTATAGGAGTTGTTTGCGGCACAGGCACTGATGTTGGCGCCGGCTCTGGCATCTGGACAGGAGTTGTTGGCGGCACAGGCACTTAAGTTCGCGCCGACTCTGGCTTCTGGGTAGGAGTTGTTGGCGGCACAGGCACTGATGTTGGCACCAGCTCTGGCATCTCTATAGGAGTTGTTGGCGGCACAATTACTGAAGTTCGCGCCGGATCTGGCATCTGTAAAGGAATTTGTGGCAGCACAGGCATCTTCCGCTTGTATTGCGCTGTTATTAATAAAGTGCATTTCGGAAATCAACTTAGTGTCAATTTTATTTGCTTGCGTATATATTTTTAAATAATCTATTTTATTTCGCAGGCTACCAGCATTCCATACTAGGATTTTTAGTTTACTTTCTGGGCTATTATTTGCATTTGCATTTGCATTTGTATTTGCATTTACTGGTATCGGAATGGTTAATGTTGTTTGAGTAGTGGCAGAATTATACATTTTGATTCATATTTGCCTATTGATTTGCCATTACGCATATAGTGAGGGTTGTGATTACATCAAGCAGTCTATCGGGCTTTGATTTAACGCTTGCTAGAACTGCAGTATTGGCATTGTCAGTTACTGGACTTCTTCTTTCATTTATCATAAGGTCAATTAAGAGGTCGAGCTTACGACTTTTGTTGCGCATGCGTGATTGTTTGCTATTTGCAATATCAACATCGCTGTCGCTATTCTCATCATATTCGTCCATAGTCTCAGTTGGATTAGTATGATGTTGTTGTTGCTGGCGCTGTTGCTGCTGCCGATGCTGTAGTAGCTGTTGCTTACGCTGTAGTTGCTGCTCTTTCTGACGCCGCTGTTGCTGCTGATTTTGGCGTTGTTGCTGCTGTTGCTGTTGCCTTTTTTGCTGGTCAGCTCTAATGCCTATCATTAGGACGTCAGCATAGCTGAAATGTCCGTTTATTTGTTGCCGTTGCTGTTGCTGTTGACGCTGTTGCTGTCGTTGTTGCATTGCTTGTACGTTTGTACGGTGCATTTTTGGTGTCTGTTGGCGCACAGCTGGGGCTGGATTTATTTGTCTGTTGCATGCCAACCGATTCTTTTAACTTGTATGCATCCTTAAAAGCTTTGCAGCCTTTGTAGCTTGCTGCATGCTCACAATGACAGTTTGCACACTTTGCTGGCTGGCAATCATCCTTTGTTTTTGGACAGGCCGTCGATGGGTGATTGCCAGCGCATTTTACGCAAACGAATGGTCTACTGCAATAATTTTTGGTGTGTCCAAATTTTTGGCAGCGATGACACTGCGTTACGTAGTGGGCGTTCTATCTTAACTTTTTGCCCTCCTGTCACTGTCACATTGTCACATTGAGGATATTGCTATTATTGGCTTCAGCGTCAATCTCGACCTCAAATAAGTCGAGTGGCTCACGTGTGAAGCGTTTCTTTATTACGCTTACGTACCGGACTTTGTGTCCCAGTTTTTCGAGTTTTTGGCGTAGCCAACTTTTAGGAGCGGAATGGTGTAGATATGTGATAACAAATCTATATCCTTTGTCAGCCTTGAGTTGATAAGTGTGCGATTCAAGGTTGCTTTCTCTAAAGTAGTGCACCAGCTTGCGATATGAGTCTATATCCGAGCACTGCACACGCAAACCATTCCCTGCTATTGGCTTGGTGTACTAATTGTCTTCTCCAATTAGATCATTCATGCCCTGCAAGACGGGCAGGATTTGTGGTACAGATGGTATGTACAGAGGAGTGGGTCTGATTTTCTTCTCTAAGGCATTTGCGTTTGCATTTGCATTTGCATTGGCAGAAGCCTTTGCAGCTGTATTACTTACTGTGCTAGCGCCATCTATTGTCAGATTGCCAGTAGAATTGTTTTTTTTTTTCTATTTGTCGACTTGCACTGCAGTGTTTAGCCGCGTTTATTAAGCCAACCTATAACTGTCGTAGCAAATTTTTTGGACTTGTGGTTACCGCAAAATGCAACCTATATGGTTGCTCGTCGTCTATACGTGTTTTTCATTTTCAGTAGTATTTGGGACAAATTGTTTTAAGATATTTGTCAGTAAATTACATAAATTTTTTTGGGCTTTACTTAGAAGTTACGTCCTCTCTGGACTGTCCTTAAACTATTTTGGGACAGTGGACTTAGTAATTTGGCCGGAATAGGCCCGTCTGCTTATACATGTTCTGCGTAGGTACTAATTTTTGACAATTTGTTATATACTACTTAATATTAATTTACATGACTTTTACATCTTTTTATATTATCTTATTGTAATTGCAGCCTCTCTTTATCGTCATAGGTGTTTTTTGCAGCAGTGGCCGACATCGTTGGACAAGGATTTTCCCATCGTCAGCAGCTCGTCTGGCTCTTGCAGCCTGCCTGGGGTGAGTAAACATGCTTGCGTTGCGATTGGCAAGCATGTTTGTATGTGTATTCACGCTTTCACACACATATATATATATATATATATATATATATATATGTCTATATATATATACATGTGTTTGTATATGTATGTTTAAATACACTCGTCCGTGAATTTGTTGTTTTTCGTTTTTCGTTTTATGAAAAGCTTCGTCTGGGATCTGGCATCTGGCATCTGGAGGCGACCAAAGGGAAGACGATAATGGTATGTAAAAATTGTATTAGATATGTTGTTCTTAACAATTTTTAGCATAGTTTTCATATTTTTTGTATTTTTTGTATTTTCAGGTCTTGTAGCGGCAACACTGGATCAAGCATCTTCGCTGTATTGGAGCGGCGCTACGTGGATTTCCGAGTGCAGCTCATCGCTGTACGCTGCGTGTAGGTGAGTGTTGATGTTGATGTTATGTATGATGTTTTACATAAGTTTTTGCATCTTTTCAGGAACTTGTAGCGGCGACTCTGGAAACGGGCCGTCTGCACTGGATTTGCAGCTCTTCTTCATGTAAGTGTTTATATTCGATGTTATGTAAATAGTTGTTTTACATAAGTTTCGTCTTATTTGCAGGAAAATATAACGGCGATTTTGTAGTTCGTCGTTATATAGGTGAGTATTTGTTGTTTTGTTTTGTTTTACGTTCTCTTTGCAGAAAAGCTTACAGTAACTGCGCTTGATTGCGCCTGAATTGATGCATTTCATTGTATTCTGTTTATAAGTATGTTTATTTGTTTTGTATTTTCATGTATTTTCTATTCTTTTTATACCCTGAACCCATTGAAAATGGGAAATCAGGGTAAAATGGTTTTGTTAAATGTATGTAACAGGGAGAAGGAGGCGTGGCAGACCCCATAAAGTATATATATTCTTGATCAGGGTGACGAACTGAGTGGAGCCCTGTTCGTCTGTCTGTCTGTCCGTCCGTCCGTCCGTCCGTCCGTCCGTCCGTCCGTCCGTCCGTCCGTCTGTCCGTATGTATGAACGCGTCGATCTCAGAACATATAAGAGCTAGATACTTGAAATATTTTTTGGAAGTCCCTGTATAGTATTGTTTCAAACAATCGTTAACTATTACCGTTTTTATGTTATCGATTAAAAACCTTATCGAAAGACAGTATTTTAATTCTATCTCGTACATCTTTATAGCTAGAGCCTCCAAATTTTGCATTTAGTTTCATTTATATTTTATACAATTTCGGTTTTTGTTGCATTTTGGATATTAGTTCAAAATTTTAAAAAATTTTTCAACTTGAAGTTTAGTTACAAATATAGCCGAAATGTGAATGAGTTTGCGATTTTAGACAACTGACAAATATTCAATATAATATGTAAATCATATGCGGAAAGTTTCATTGAATTCCATTGAGTATCACAGAAGTAATTAAACAAAACGTTTTGTCAATTGCAACATGTGACCAGAAACCCACCACCGTTTTCATTTTTTCTATACATGTGCACACATACATTGAGACATTCGAATGCGAGCATTCTTGTCTGAGAATCACAACAATAACAGCTGACTGCTTGAATTTTGTTATAATTCTTAACTGCCTTTAGTTTCAAATTTGCTACTGCAGTGCAGTAGCGGTGTTGATAGAAGCGAGGCACGTCGTGCCTTGTAGGTCTGGGTTCAAACCCAGCCGATGTCAAATATTTTTAATTGTTTATTTTTTCACACAAACAATGGCGGTGGAGGTCAGGTGATGTTGGTTCGACATCAGCTGCGGAAATGTCGTATTTTCTTAATTTTTTATTTTTTTCTTTTATTAAATTATTATTACTATTATTTAAAAAAAAAAAAAATACCTTTTTGACAAAAATGCGTCGGGCACCCCCGACTAGAGTTTTGTCACTTGTTTCAGGTACATTTAGCGACGACACTGGATTTGGACATCATCGCTTTAGTTGCAGCTCGTCTTTGTATGGGTAGATTTGTTTGTTTGTTATTTGTGTTATATTATTTTACATTTATTACATTTATTTAACATTTATTTTATTTTCTTTCAGAAAACATGTAGTGGCGGCACTGGATACGACATCATCGCTGTATTTGTTTCATTCTTCAGTTGCAGCTCGTCAGGTAAGTGTGTTTATTAGTTATATGTTTTACATTTATTTAATATTTATTTCCATTTCTTTGCAGAAAGACATGAAGCGGCGATCCTGTATACATTCTTCTTCGCTGTATTGGAGATTCTTTGTTCATTTGTTTATTTGTCTATATATTAGTATTTATATAGGCAAATATTAACTTGTATTTTCTTCTTTTTTGTTCATTTTCATGTTTTTTAATTGGGCCGTCGTCAATTCGTCAAGTCAGGAGGGCCGTTAATACAGTCCCATGTCATCTACTGTAGAACTTATGGAGCTGGTGGTGCACCAGCTTGTAGCCATGTTCACATCTTCATCTTCATCTTCATCTTCGCTGTGCAGTTCCGTACACTCAAATGCTCTGAAGTTCACTGGACTGGGTAGTTGTTGTTGCTGATGTTGATTTAGTTGCTGTAATTTACTGTCTTTTTTATTTATGTTCGTTGTATTTGTATTGATTGGCTGAATTCACAATAAACGTTCCATCATAAGCATTAGTTGGTTCATTCTGGTCTCCATTATTTTGATTGTCTCTACGCTTTTTTCCAGAGCTTTAGTCAGCGTAGTTGTCCTCTGTTGCTCTTCACGTAGTTTCGTCTGGAAGTTTGCCAGGTGCGTTTGTGCCGGATTGGCATTGGCATTGTTGGCTGTAACAAAGTTTCTTGTTGTTCTTTTTATTTGCGGTGTGCCTCGCTTCATTCTTATTCTTTTCATTCGCTGAGCTTTCCATTGGCTGCCTTGCTGTACTTGCTCGTTGTTGTTGCTTTTGTTGTTGTTGCTGTTCACGAATTTGCTGCTGCTTTTTTATAAGTGGGATTGCTCGTACTGAAAGGAGCTTGCTTCTAGCTGCCTTAAAGGCAGGGCAGCCTTTAAAGCAGCTGACGTGTGCCCCTTTGCAGTTGCAACACGTAGCTGCGGCATCCCTCGACTTTGTGCAGGCCGTTGAGGGATGCTCGCCTCCACACTTCATGCAGCGATAAGGGCGTCGACAGTAGTTCTTAGTGTGGCCGAATGCCTGGCAGCAGTGGCATTGTGAGGGATCGACCGGCTTGGGCTGCCTCCTCACATTTTGGCCACTTAGCACTTTCAGCTCCAGAATCTTCTCGTGGCTGCCGTCAGCCATTGTCGGCAGCTCAACTTCGAATATGTTCAAGGGCTTCTTTGAAAATCGGTGCGTCATGACGCGAATGAAGCGTGTGGTGAAGCCAACTTCACCAAGTTTTTCCTTCAGCCATTCGCATGGCGTGGAATGGTGAAGTTGCTTCACCACAACTCTGTAGCCCTTCAGGCTGCGCATCTGGTGGGTATGTAAATGTATTCCGTCTTCCTCAAGGGAAGACAGAATAGCATTATACGTTTCCATGTCCTCACACAGGATACGCAGCCCTTCGCTAGAATTGGCAGGTGCTTTGGTAGAGAATCCCTTCACTGCTGAATTTAGCTGCAGTTTATCCAGCAGCGGCACCATGGGCAAAAATAATGGACGTATTTTTGTTAGTTGTTGCTTTTGTCGTTGTTGTTGTAAAATTTGTTGTATTTGCTGTTCTTGTTGTACATTTTGCTGTAGTTGTTGATGTTGTACATTATGTTGTAATTGTAGTTGCTGTTGTTGTTGTTGTAGTTGCTGTTGTTCATTTTGCTGTAGTTGCTGTTGTGCATTTTGCTGTAGTTGCTGTTGTTGTTGTAGTTGCTGTCGTGCCTTGAGCTGCAATTCATTAGCAAATTTGCTTTTGAATTGCTGCATATTGCTGCAGAAGCTCTTCAGCACGGGATCATCTACGTCATCATCATCTAGCGCGGCACTCCTCCGTTTTAGCGGCGATTGAGCTGCCTTTGCATTTGTAGTTGCTGTTGTAGTTGCTGTTGTTGCATTTAGCAGCTCATGTGGTAGCAAAGGTGGCACTTTGCTGATCCATCTTTGCACCATAGCAGCGCTTTTGGAGTTGGTTGATGTTGTTGTTGATGTTGGTGCTGATGTTGATGTTGTAGTTGTTGTTGTTTTTGTTGTTATTGTCATTGTTGCTATAGTTGTTGCTGTTGTCAGTAAGTCGTTGCCTTTCAGTTTGTATGCCTCAGTTTGTATGCCTTTCTAGCTATTATTTGCATTTGCATTTGCATTTGTATTTGCATTTACTGGTATCGGAATGGTTAATGTTGTTTGAGTAGTGGCAGAATTATACATTTTGATTCATATTTGCCGATTGATTTGCCATTAAGCATGTAGTGAGGGTTGCGATTACGTCAAGCAGTCTATCGAGCTTTGATTCTACGCTTGCTGGAATTGTAGTATCGGCATTGGCAGTTACTGGTCTCCTTCTTTCCTTTATCATAAGGTCAATTAAGAGGTCGAGCTTACGACTTTTGTTGCGCATGCGTGATTGTTTGCTATTTGCAATATCAACATCACTGTCGCTATTCTCATCATATTCGTCCATAGTTTCACTTGGATAAGTATGATGTTGCTGCTCTTTTTGCTCTTTTTGACGCTGCTGCAGCTGCTGTTGTTCAAGTCGCAGTTCTTGTCGATGCTGCTGCTGCTGCTCTTGTTTACGCTGCTGCTGCTGCTGTTGTTGTCGCCGCTGCTGCTGCTGTTGTTGGCGTTGTTGCTTCTGTTGCTGGTCAGCTCTAATGCCTTTCATAAGGACGTCAGCATAGCTGAAATGTCCGTATATTGGCTGCCGTTGCTGTAGCTGCTGCTGTTGACGCTGTTGCTGTTGTTGTTGCATTGCTTGTACGTTTGTACAGGCTGGATTGTCACGGCTGCGTAAGAAAGTCGTCTTAAATTTATTTGTCTGTTGCATGCCAACCGATTCTTTTAACTTACATGCATCCTTAAAAGCTTTGCAGCCGTGGTAGCTGTAATTTTTTGTGTCTTGTGTTAAAAGTACCTATGTATAATGTTCTGAATGTGCTTTCGCCAGGGGAGTTTAGGATCCAGAGTAAGTTCAAGGTATATTTGTGAGGTGACAGTATTACTATCGTAGAAACTTTTCTTTTTGGTCTTTTTGGTCTGGGTAGGAGTTGTTGGGGAGGTGATGTGGACTTGGATAATATAGGAGTTGTGGGGAAATAGAGGGTTGGTTGAAAGGATTTGTGGAGGTTTCGTTGTTTGGGTTGTTTTAAAAAGTGTTTGGAATTTGGGTAATTTTTTTTGGTGGGGTATATTTTTAAAAATTTTTTTTGGGGGGGTATGGGTTTTTTGTTTTGGGGGGTTTTTTTGTTTGTTGGTTTTGTTTGGGGGGGGGTGGGGGTGTGGGTGTGGTGGGGGAGTATAAATTTATATTCATATTTGCCTATTGATTTGCCATTACGCATGTAGTGAGGGTTGTGATTACATCAAGCAGTCTATCGGGCTTTGATTTAACGCTTGCTAGAACTGCAGTATTGGCATTGTCAGTTACTGGACTTCATCTTTCATTTATCATAAGGTCAATTAAGAGGTCGAGCTTACGACTTTTGTTGCGTATGCGTGATTGTTTGTTATTTGCAATATCAACATATTCGACCATAGTCTCAGTTGGATAAGTATGATGTTGTTGCTGGCGCTGTTGCTGCTGCCGATGCTGTAGTAGCTGTTGCTTACGCTGTAGTTGCTGGTCTTTTTGACGCCGCTGTTGCTGCTGATTTTGGCGTTGTTGCTGCTGTTGCTGCTGCTGTTGCTGCTGTTGCTGTTGCCTTTTTTGCTGGTCAGCCTAATGCCTAATGCATTAGGACGTCAGCATAGCTGAAATGTCCGTTTATTTGTTGCCGTTGCTGTTGCTGTTGACGCTGTTGCTGTCGTTGTTGCATTGCTTGTACGTTTGTACGTTGCAATTTAGCTGTCTGTTGGCGCACAGCTGAGGCTGAATTTATTTGTCTGTTGTATGCCAACCGATTCTTTTAATTTACATGCATCTTTAAAAGCTGTGCAGCCTTTGTAGCTTGCTGCATGCTTACCATGACAGTTTGCACACTTTGCAGGTTGGTTATCATCTTTTGTTTTTGGACAGGCCGTCGATGGATGATTGCTTCCGCATTTTACGGAAAGGAATGGCCCACGGCAATAATTTTTGGTGTGTCCAAAATTTTTATCAGCGATGACACTGGACAGCGTCTGCGTTACGTAGTGGGCGTTCAATCTTAACTTTTTGCCCTCCTGTCAGTGTCACATTGTCACATTGAGGATATTGCTATTATTGGCTTCAGCGTCAATCTCGACCTCAAATAGGTCGAGTGGCTCACGTGTGAAACGTTTCCTTATTAAGCTTACGTATCGAACTTTGTGTCCCAGTTGCTCAAGTTTCTGGCGTAGCCATTTTTCTGGAGTAGTATGGTGTAGATATCTAATTACAAATCTATACCCTTTGTCAGCCTTGAGTTGATAAGTGTGCGACACAAGGTTGTTTTCTCTAAAGTAGTGCACCAGCTTGCGATATGAGTCTATATCTAAGCACTGCATACGCAAACCATGCCCTGCTATTGGCTTGGTGTAATAATTGTGTTCTCCAATTAAATTATTTATGCCCTGTGAGACGGGCAGGATTTGTGGTTCAGATGGTATGTACAGAGGAGTGGGCCTTATTTTCTTCTCTAAGGCATTTGCGTTTGCATTTGCATTTGCATTTTCATTTGCACCTGTATTTGTATTTTAATTTTTATTTGTCATATATGTAAGTTGCGTTTGCATTTCATTTGTATCTGCAATTGTAATTTCATTTGCATTTGCAATTGCATCTGCAATTGCAATTGTAAACGCATTTGAAATTGTATTGGCATTTGCATTTTTATTTTTATTTGATTTAGCGTTTGCATTTGCATTTGCATTGGCAGAAGCCTTTGCAGCTGTATTACTTACGGTGCTACCGCCATCTGCTGTCAGATTGCCAGTAGCATTGTTTTTTTTTTGTTTAGTTTAGTGTTTAGCCGCGTTTAATAAGCCAACCTTATACTATCGTAGCACCTTTTTTGGACTTGTGGTTACAGCAAAGTGAATTGCACTTGTTTTGTTTGGAGCTTTGCGCTCTCTTCTTTAGATACAACAACAATTTACTTAATAGCTAGGGTATCGCATTAGCGGTGACTGTCATTCGTTCTTAAAAGCTTTTTAGAGCTTTGGCTGATCAGCTTTTTTTTAGCTGTGTTTACATTTTTTTGTGTTGACAAATTGATTTGAATTTATAGCAAATTTAACAATTTAACAATTTTACTTATTTTAGTGACATTTTTTATATACCTTGGGTTTTGTTGATGTGTTTGGACCAGCCAATAGCATCATCAGAGCAGAAAACTGCATAATAGGGCCAATTTTGACCCTATATGGTTGCTCGTCGTCTATAGGTGTTTTACATTTTCAGTGATAATTGGGACAAATTATTTTAAACTATTTGTCAGTAAATTACATTATTTTTTTTGGCTTTACTAAGAAGTTACGTCCCCTCTGGACTGTCCTTAAACAATTTTGGGACAGTGGACTTAGTAATTTGGCCGGAATAGCCCCGTCTGCTTATACATGTTCTGCGTAGCTACTAATTTTTGACAATTTGTTAGATACTACTTAATATTAATTTACATCACTTTTACATCTTTTTATATTATCTTATTGTAATTGCAGCCTCTCTGGATCGTCATAGGTGTTTTTTGCAGCAGTGGCCGCCATCGTTGGACCCGGATTGGCCCATCGTCAGCAGCTCATCTGGCTCTTGCTGCTTGCCAGGGATGGATAAACATGCTTGCGTTGCGATTGGCAAGCATGTTGTATGTGTATTCAGGCATTCACACACATATATATATACATATGTCTACATATATACATGTGTTTGTATATGTATGTTTACATACACTGGTGCGTGAATTTGTTGTTTTTATACTCTGTTCCCAAAGGGAAAAAGAGTATATTGGTTTTGTGCAATGTCCGTCTTGCTGTCCGTCCGTCTGGC
>JAWNPC010000613.1:0-145000 GCA_035045365.1 Drosophila leonis
ACATATTCATAATAACATCAATGAGCTACACCGACTTGTAACTTTTTCTGTGCTCAGATACCGCCATTTTATCATTTTATGTGAACTCTATGTTGCTAAATTGATTGAATGGTTGTAGCAGAGGTACCAACTAGTCGGTCAAGCCCAACTTAAAAGTTAACTTATTGTTGGTGTTGTTGTCGGTCGACACATAAAGCGCAAATGAATTTCAATGTCCCAGCGAAAACAAAGTCAGCTAAAGAAATGTGTTGCAGCCATCGTTCGGCATTCATCCTGGCTTTGTCGCACCTAAGTGCAGTTAAGTGCTCTCGGTGTGTATGTGTGTGTATATGTGAGTATGTCAGTGCCATGCATTTAAATGTAACTGTGGCTGCCAGCTGCATTCCTACACTCCTGCCTTGCCATCGATTTCAATTGTTTACGATTTTTTACCCATAGCCATTTGATGTTGTATCTGGTTTTTTGTCCCTTCATTTTGTTGAAATTGTCATTTAAGTGCAGTTGTTGTACACACCGTTGTTGCTGACAATCAAGTTGTAAGTCTGTATGTTTGTGTGCGTGTCATAAAAATTGCATGTTGATTGGAAAGAAAAGCCCTTGTCTTCACGCACATACAAAAATAATACAGTATTTGTTGTGTTTTGTTTTGTTTTGTTTTTAGGTAACTGACAGATTTTGCTGGCGCATTATTTATGAGCGTCTGAACAATTTAAAGTCGGCTGGCACTTAGCCTGTGTGTGCCCCAAATAAATGGTTTGGCCAATAAATTTGATACATTTGCAGTGTGTGTTGAAAGCTGAACAACAACGAGAGCTAAAAGCAGCCATAAATTCAAGACATGGAACAAGCCGATTACATCTCTCAGAGACACGCATCTTAAATTTAGGTGCAACTAACCGCAAAGTGTCTAAAATATGAAAGACTCATGTAGCAGCTGAAATTTATGCATAGTTCTTCGTTGCCTTTGGACTTGGCCATATAGAAAATGTTTGGGGAGTATAAATGGGCCTCATGCCAAAACATTCGTTGCCTTCAGTCTCAGTTCTATTCTCTCATATGTTCACTCTCTCTCTCGCTCTCTCTTGTTCGCTCTCTGACTGACTGACTGTCTGTCTGACTGAATGACGTGTCGTTTATTCCTGTGACTGGCGCATGCATTTGCTGATGCATAGCCAAAAATGTAAAAGATGAGAGAAAAAAAAACAACACCGAAAATTATGGCATCTAAAGTGGTAGGGAGGCATCTATAGCACATCTGTGCATGCCCATTAGTTGTGGCTTTTTACGTCTATTCTTTTTTTTGTGTGTAAAATATCTTTTACTGTATGCCATATGAAATGGCAGCGTCTGCTTGTCTAGTGTTTGTATTCTTTGGATTATTCTAACACTTATGCGCCTTTCAGTAAAATGGTACAAGGCAACATGAGCAAGTCGAACACAGAATCAAACGACTGTACAATGCTCTGTTTCGAGAGACATTTGATAAATGGTTGATGATGCAAATACTGATGGAAAAACTTCTTAGTAATCTCAGAAAGTATATTTCGAAAAGAAAAAACGATAATTTCAATTGAGAAATTATCGCATGGCTAAAATGTCTAAGACATTGAAATTTTAAAAGAAATATTGACTGTGCGATTGCTTTAGCTATACAAATATTTGTAACTTTAGTTTTATAGCAGACTATCTGAATTAAATATAAGTTTTATTAAAATGAAACAGTTAAGCCATAGGCTAAAATGCGATTTAGGAAGTGTGAAAGAAATAATCTTTTAAATGAATTTTTTCGCCAGCCACAGCCACAGCCTGAGGCGTACCGTGAGGCATACACTAATTAATTTGTTGCGCAGCATCATGTCATATCATCATGTATTCTGTGTCATTTACTTGGCAGCCAAACTGAATGTTTTCGTGTTTTGACCCCAATTCGAGCGGGAGACAACGTGCTTCCGTTTGCTTGTTGTTTACCTGGCCACGTTGACATGTTGCCGCAAACTAGAGTTCGTTTTACTCCATTTTGGTATTACCCGAAATTCAGACGCTATTTGTGTTCTTGGAATGAAAAATTTGTGCAATAATATCAAGTTGAATGGCCATTGAGTGTGCATAAAAGATGTTTGCTTAGATGAAATTTGTGTTTGTATAGCTCGAGGGCTTTTCTCGGTCCGATGAGTGGATCTCTATGTATTTGTGTATATGTGTGTGTGTGCAGCAGCTGTGTGCAGTTCAAGTTCATAGTTCGAGGGCAGCTTTGGAAACGAAAATAAAAACGTGTAAAATTTAAATTGAGAGATTCCATCAAATTCACAGCCGTTCATTGCTTTTGACATGAGCTACAATGTTCGTTACTTTAAAGCAAAAAGAAAATAAAAATAAAATATTATTAATTAAAATAAAACCAATTAAGGAAATGAGTCTTTCTAACTGAAAACTAAACCTAATGCTTAGGACAATACCCCTACTGGTAGGGGCACGCATAAACCAAGCAAAACTAACGCCTGTAATGCTGATACATGCCATGCCCATAGCCCATGGGTGTGCTGCCCATGGCACGTTCGGTAGCCTTCTCGATGCTCGCATAAACGCACCTGTAACAGCACACGTAGGCCAAACATCACTTGAACAGGATGCGCCGGAATGCGCGTCGGAAGTCCTTGTTGAAGATGGTGTAGATGGCCGGATTGAGCGCCGAGTTCATATAGCCCAACCAGAAGGCAATTGCAAACGCTGATTCTGGTATATTGCAATGGCTGCTACAGGCTGGCACCAGTATATACAGAAAGAAGAACGGCAGCCAGCAGGCGATGAAACTGCCCATGATCAGGCCCAGTATGAGCGTGGCACGCTTCTCCTTCTTGCGTGCGATGCGGCGCTTTTCCTTCTCCGGATCGCGGGGCTTTGGCGTTTTGGGTATGGCCGGTTCGAGTTCGGTTTTGGCGGCTAGTTCCTTGGTTTTGGCTGCGGCTGCTGCGTTGTTCTTGGCCGCCACAGTTGCTGCCTTGGCCTCGTTGCGGCGCTGCTGGTTCGCTTTGCGTCCAAAGATAGGTTGGCAAAGGCGAAACTTAAGGGGCTTGACTACCGCACAGCGGCTGACCACGCCCGAATCCGAGCTAGAAGGATCGAATTCACTCACCATATCCGTGTCAACGCCCACAGAGAGAGCACGACAGCGTCCGGCAATGGGAGAGACACGCAATTCATTGCTGCTAGCCGCACCACCAGTCGCTCCACTCGCTGCAGTCACTCCACTGTTGCTAGTCAGTGTGTTGGCTCGAGCGGCGTCTGTTGCCACGCAGCCATTGTTGTTGTTCAGCACATTGATGGAATTATTGCTGCCCATGGACGGCGGCACGGGCACATTGAGTCCAACGCCGCGACCTGTGGCAATGGTGCTGACTTGAAGCGTTTCCTTAGGCGAACAGGGACCAGTGCTTAGTGCTGTGGCTGAGTTGGAGCCACCATTGGGATTGGCATAGGCCAGCACCGTCTGAGCGGCAACAGCCTCGAGCTCGCCAGCCTCCGAGGTGGATATATCGGAAGCCAAATCCATGGTGACTGTCGGTATTTGCATGGGTATCGTCGCGCTATTCGGTGGGGTCTCAATGGTGGCTATTTGTCGCTGCTGGTGCAGCTGCAGCTGCGTAGGGCCGCTGGAGGATGGCATCGGTATTGTTCCTTTCTTGTTGGCGGTGGTGAAGCTCGTTACCTGCAAAGAAGGCGGAAAACAGTTGTTGTTGGTACACGACATTCCCATTTCGAAAATCCGATTTTAAAACCCGTGTACAGGCGCGTCAAGAGCGTCAGAGCGCAATGATTACACAAACAAGCACGGCAAGCCCCGATGCCCCGTTCCAACAGGCCTGGGCCAATTAACAGTGCCCGAATTGCACAGGACAAACGTGATTGTTAATGTATGTGCGTGCATCAGCTTTAATCTGTGAGCTGAGAAGCAGCTGCTAGCTGACACATCTGGCCTTCTTTGTTTGTCCGAATTGGTGGTGGTCAAGTGTCGCTGGACGTTTGCCTTTCGTTCAGTTAATTGAAAATGCAAATTGTGAATGAATTGGCCTTAATTGTGTTTCAGCAGCTTTTCTGCTTCTGCATCTGCTCTGTTAGGATGGCCTTTAATTTGTAATTTGGCCAGGTAACGACGGCTACGCTCGCAATGTTCAATCATTAGAGATTTTGGTGCCCAATCAGCGTAACTTTGCTCAATGATTTTCTGTTTAAATCGTAGCCATTTCGTTAAATGACGCTGCACAATGGCGCTGCAGCAAAGTGAGTAAATGGCCAAAAATGGAAGAACGTGGCAAAGTGCATTGGCGAAAGTGCTGAGCGCTGCTTTCACAGTCAACACGTAGCGCACAAATTGGTGTATAATTTAAGTAAAGGGCGTGAGGCACTTGCAACGCTTTAATGCAGCACGTTGAATTGAAGTGAAAAATATTGTGCATACGCCACATATGCCGAGGGAAAATGCGTGGCATCACCTGCCATAGTGTGAGCGCCGCCGTGTTCATTCGAATGGTAAAATTTGCATTTACAGTGCTTGCCGCATCGCTGCGGCTGTTGCTCAACTTATCTGACTGAACGGACCTGCGTAACAGGCATGAATTAGCCGCCCACCATCAAAGCACATTGATCGATAGAGACTGGGGTTGGCGGCAGCCAATGCAGCTCAATTGCAATCCACCAAAGTAATCACTCACGCCAACTACAACCGCAACCGCAACCAGATCCACATCCACAACACTCGTTCGCAATTCTCTCAAACTCACTCACCTGTTCGTTGTTTGTTTTGCGAGGATGTTTTTTAATGCCGCGTCTCGCTCGCGCCTTCGCGGCAAAGTATATTCGTATGTACACAAAGACCATAATGCAGCTGGGTATGTAGAAAGAGCCCAGCGCCGAGTAAAGCACATAGCCAATGTCCTCACTTAGCTGCAAGCATATAGAAAGAGCAAGAAAGAAAAAGAGAGTAAATATTATTTCAGATTGCATTTTTTTTTGCACAGAAATATCACTCAAATTACATAAATCTCAAACCTCAATAAATACAGATATACAGTGCACTGAGCACGTTAAGTTCAATTATTAATTTTATAAAAATATTAATTTTAATAAATGGTATTTAAGTATACTAAGCTTAGTAAACATAGGCTTTAAGTATATTTAGAATACTGACATTTAGAGCGAAAGCAAGTTGATAATATATATATACAGAGAGAGAGAAAGAGCGAGAGAGAGATTAATTGGTTTATATGGTTCATTTGCATACCATTTATAACAAATATTGATCAAGACAATGATCTGAGCTGATTAAAACATGATCACAGTAATAATAGTTAGTCTTCAGTAAATAAACCTATTTTTACCATTTAGCCTAGTCAGAGTAGCAGTAGTAGTAGAGTGAAGACTAACGAACCTAGAGACTCTTGGATCAAAACCTTGTTTATTTACTGATAATCAACAAATTCATTATGAATTCAAGACTGTCAAAAAGTCCGCTGCATTTATGTACGAGTATACTTATAGAGATGCTTTTCTTTCTGAAATTCAGAACATAAAAGGCTATCTAATTGTATAGGCCACGTTATTGTATTGATGAATAGTAAATATCGTGATCTGAAATAATTGCCCAATCCGTCCTTTGCTTATCTATATCCTGGTCAACTTTAAAAGATCAGACACCGCCGCATTACTCATCATTCAATATTTATTATGTAAATGATTTCGTTTTGAAATTATATTGAAGATGCTTATGACTTGTGGAAAATGACTTAAGAAAATACTTTTGCTCAAGTAAATAAAAAGTAAAAATGCAAATAATAGCAAAATGAAATTCCTTAATTCAATTTAAATTGCAGATAATAAACTGTGGCCAGATTCATCCCATATGTAAAGAAATTGATTGATTGTAATCGAATTCCGTGAAGTCTGTGTACATGGAATTTACTGTCAGTTGATTGCATTCGGGGAATTTAAAATAAATGCAAAATCGACTATCGTTTGACTGCTGGCAGTCACTGTGTGAGTTTTTCGTTATCCACTTATTCTGTTTCCGACTATTTGGAGCGTCCTTTTGATGGCTTTGGAATTATTTAGTTATTGAGTGCTTTGCTGATTTACTGTGGAACGGCTGCGGAAACTGCTTTGTCAGTTGTTGCCGTGAAAAATGGTCTAAAAATGCAAAGTGCACGAATTGCACGGGAAATTTCATAACGCTAAATGAAGTAAAAATATTAAATTACTCCACATAAAAGCTCTGGCAGCGCAATATCTCTGAGCCAGTCTAACGTGCTGCGTAGCGGAAAGGCCGTAGAATGGAGGAAGGTGCTACGGCTGAGCTCTATGCCAAAATGAATGCCATATTTCTTAGAAGCTGCATTGCGCTTGCTTTAAGCTGGTGGAATTAAATGGCGCCCAAACTTCTGATCTCTGCTGCTTCACATTGCTGGTGCTCGTGATGCTGCAGTTGCTGCTGTGGCAGGCTGATTTGTTTTCGCTGCGAAGCACCTCACAAAATTATGCAAATTAAGTGTTTTGATGAAAAGCATGGTAAAGAGAAATGCTCAAAAGATTGCTCAAGTGCCACCTAAAGCAACGCTCTTGCCCTATTCTCCTTTGTTATTGTTGCTGTTGCGGTTGCTGCCACTGTGGTGCATAATGAAAAACAGCTGAAAGTTGCTGGCGTTTTAGCCTGATAGAAGTCAGGCGCAATTTTAGCCAGCTGCTTAGACTGCTGGGTACAGTTTGCAGGTGAGCAAAAATCAGTAAACAATTTGATAGGAAGCAATATGTATGTATTTATATATTATATTAAAGATGTGCCATATCAGCGCAGGCAAAACTAAATGTATATAGCTTGTAATCCGCTTACAGGGCAGCAAAATTGAATTTGTTGTTGTTTTAGCCGAAGCCTGTAGCAGAGCCCATGGCTCAAGTGTAGCTCGGGTTTATCATAAGCCGCAGCAGAGGCAACAACAGCAGCAACTGCATTACTATATAAACTTTGTTCAGGCTTTATTTAGTCTACGCGGCCGTCGAGCGCAAAAATATATTTCACTGCAACATCCTTGGGGCTGGCGTCTTTCGGCCTGCACAAGTTGCCGCAACAAAATAAGCATAAAGTATTAAACGTCGAGTATAATGTTGCCAAAATATATATACATCTACATATATATGGCTGCAGGCACGTATATGCATGGCAGTGTATAGTGTGGTAGTACATCAAATGGCAGGCTGTGTCAGCTAGTGGCAGGGGCCAACAGCCACTTAAGCGGGCTGACTGCTATTTTCAGCTTATTGCCAAGAGGCAGCAAACGTAAGTCGAAGCTGCTGCAGTTGCTTTTTTGTTGCCTTTGCTGCTGCACCGGCAGCATAATAAATCGTCTCATCATTTACGGTTTACTGTTGATATATTGACGGCATTTGTCAGCACCCCCCACAAATAGTTAGCTCAGCTGAAGCTAACCTAGCTAACACACATACATATATCGAAGTTTAAGCTTTAGTTCAAGTTTTCTGGTTGTGTAGCACTTAAAGTATCATTTGCTCTCGTAACTTACGCCCAGCTGGCTAGCTAAGCAATAGCGTTCCTTTGCGACACCTCATAAATGGGATCAAAACTTTGGCATAGGCATAAAAGTTACGCATACGCCGTGTTTGCCGTGCTGCTTGGGCACGTAATCTTACAGGCAGTTGTGTGCCTGTTTTCTGTAGCCTTGTGATAGTCTGAGCAGAGCTTGTTGTATCAGGGCATTTGGACAAATCTCTTTTGCAACTAAATTGGCAACTGGAAAGCTGCAACTTGTTAGTTGCAACAGGCGAGCTGCGTGAAAGACGGGCAGCTAAAAAAATAAATTGTCAACGGTGCGTGTTGCCAACTACTGCGAACGGATTTAATGTAATTGAAAAGTTTGCTCCCTGCGTTGCTCGCTTTTCCATTTGCGCATTTTCGCATTTTCGAATTTTCACATTTCCGCACTTTCAGATTTCTTGGTTTTCTATTTCTTTTTTGTGCCACCCTCCACTTTTCCTGGCACTGCATTTGCGCTAATTTGCAGATTTTCAAATTGCTCACAGTTTCTTTGTTTATTTAAAAGTTCTTTTCGCTTGGCCGTAGCCTGCGTGGGCAAAGTGGAAAGATGCGAAAAGAAAAATAATTATTCTGCAATTTTTAATTAAATGGCAATGGAAAGTGCTGGCGTTATTGTTGTCTTGATGCTGTTGCCGCTATGCTGAGCTTAAGCTGCTGGAAACAAAAACTCATTATGGGCGACCAAAATCATTAGGATGCCCGACCGTCACGTCG
This sequence comes from Drosophila leonis, assembly GCA_035045365.1. Classification (NCBI taxonomy): domain Eukaryota; kingdom Metazoa; phylum Arthropoda; class Insecta; order Diptera; family Drosophilidae; genus Drosophila; species Drosophila leonis. The sequence goes on from JAWNPC010000613.1 coordinate 8,315, forward strand.
AAGCTTCGCAAAGCCAGCAAAAGAACTGCTGATGAGCGCCATGCTGTCAGAGCGGACGACACGAACGCAGTGGAAAGTGTAGAGTGTAAAGTGTTGATGAAAGCGTACAATTTATTGAAATGTAAACATGCAAAAGCACACAGAAATGAGTGTAATTAAAAGATAAAAATTTTGTCCAGGCACAAGCCATAACCACACAGCACGTTTCACGTGACGTATGAGTAATATTTGGTCTGGAGCCCGCATTTTAAAAAATCAAATCGACTGCCCGCTTAAGTGTGTGCGCGCATTTAAAGCTTGTCTGTGGCAAATAAGAAAAACCAAAAAGTCTGTATAAATATATGTGTGTTTATTTACATATATATGTTTGTATGTAATAAGGCAAAAATTTTGCTGTAAACACAAAAGAATTTCAATCCGAATCGTTGCTGAAAGTTTGCACAAAACAAGCGCAAAGCAAGAAGAGCAAAAAACGTGAAAAGGATCAAGTGTGTGTGTTTGTGTGTGTGTGCAATAAAAAGTGCGTCTTGCTACGAGGACGCCAACTCTCTGACATGGTCGAAGAAGGGCTTGGGCCTGGGGCCGAGTGCTTGTCATCATCAGCATTGTCAGTCGCTTTGCTGTTTTTATTGTTGTTTTTTTTTTTGTTGCTGTTGCAAGTTTTTTATAGCATAAGCCAAGACACGATGTTGACGTTGAACTGGCACGACTGCAGCAGCAGCAGCAGCAGCAGCAGCAACAGCAGCAACAGCAGCAGCAGCAGCAGTGGCAGCAGCATTGAAGCAGGACTGTTGGACCCACAAGGCCGACGCTGTTGAAACAATCAATAAATCTAAAGTGCGACTTCTGAGACTACAATTTGCAGTTTGGCTGCCAAAGAAAGGCGCGCAGCAGCTATTGCTTGCTTTTGACAATGTTGTCAGTACTTGAATGCAACGCCCCTCAGCCACCACTGTCGCCGTTGCCATTAAGTTTAGTTTCTGCTGTCTTCGCTCTACCTATTTGCATTGGCGCTCTTTGTTTGTCGTTGCTCAGTGGAGCAACTGTTTTGCTAGTTTGCGCTGCCAATTTGCCTGGCAGTTCCTTTCGCTTTTGCACTCGACTTGACTTGCACTTGCATTTCAATTGGCTGCATTCTTTTCGCCTCCCATGTATATTTATATGTAAATATATCTATATATTTAGCCAACTGACCACCCATCACCTTCCAGCGCAGTTGGCTTCAAAACTGATTTCATTTTCTTTCCTTTTGCACACTTCTTCCGCCTTCTTGATTCAATGGCCAAAAATAAAAAGTTTGCAGCGGAAAACTTAAAGCTGAGCATTCATGTTTTACGGGCCAATATAAAGGCAGTAAATGTACAACACGCGCCTCTGTGGCCGACAATTAAACGACCCCAAAGGACAAAAATTTAACAGATGCCTTCAGATAATGAGTTTTGTGGCCGCAAGTGCTCGGCTAAAAAAGTGAACTTAACTATAAGTTGCGCTCTAATACAAATTTTTAAAGATTTTAATACTTGATATTTAAACAAAGGATAGCAAACAGCAACGATTGTATTATATCTACAGATAATGACATATAAACATAGAGAAGGGTAAATAGATAGATTGATAGATATATAGATAGATACATATAATTTATATACATATAGAATTGAGATAGATAGATGGATGTATGGATGAAAAATAGATAGATACGAGATACAAAGATTAACGGAAAGGTGGATAGTTAGATTGCTAGATTGACTCTTAAAATACCATGTATCCACATGTTCCTTCTCTGCAACTCGAACTATAGTTCTTGTTATTCAGCATTAACAGGTCTTATTATTTTTATAATGCAAACATGTCACATGCACAGAGCTGAGTTGATATACCCTGTCATAGCTATACAAAATCATAGATTGTTTTTGTAGCCTTGGGCCTTGCCAGTTCGTTATTGCTGCCTAATTGCGGATAACGGCATGCATCATTAAATTGCAATTCGTTTTTTGTTTCTTCTTTTGTTGTCCAGTGGCAGGCGTTAAGCCACGGAAATGCATTGGTTGCCATATCGTAAAGCTCGGCCTCCTCCAAAGCAAAAGGAAGGCAACAGAAAGTTGGCATTGTGCTGGAGGCATTTTAATTGTGGTTAGCAGTTTTATGGGTTTATTATTTGATTATGCTGCACAGCAACAACAATAACAATCGAGAGCAGAACAACAACAACAGCAATGAGATCAACAGCAATAACAATAGCAATAGCAACAGGACAGTGTCCTTCCCTGCTAACTTCCGCTGGGTCGCGGCGCTTTTTTATTGTGCGGCCTGATACAATTTTTAATGCCAACCACTTTATGCTGATTGCCCCGGCCGAACTGCCCCGACCAACCTATCCGCCAGACGATTCAACTTAATATTATCGTAAATATAAACCCACAGCTCACCAACTGTTGCTGCCACTGCTAGGACTTACTCGTACTCGTATTAGCCTATTGCAGCGGGTAGCATTTGTTGTTTTTATTTTCCCATTCTCTCTCTAGCTTTTTATTGTTCCAGATCGTTCACAGTGGAAATGGCTTGTTGACACGCAAATACGATATGCGAGCGGGTGTCTGTGTGTCTGTGTGTGTGTGTGTGTGGGTCTATGCTGACCTAAAGCACGGCAATTTGTTTTCTCACCTGCTGGTCAAGTTTTGGTTTAGAGGTATTAGCCATGGCCGCAACATTTTGATTGATGTTTGTTCGTAATATGGGAGCTGTATAATTAGTGAAATGTGATTTGCATTCCGTTTTATTAGATTAGAGGGTTTCAGTTAGGGACATTACAAATGATAACTTAATTTGGCGTCCGCGTATCGATTTTGCAGCATTGGCTTTCGCTCGACGCTCCAAAATAAATGAAATGTGTAATTAATATGGCCATTGTCTCGCTCTAATGGCAGCCACATAAATATCACAATAAGCTAATGGGCCAGTTGTGTTGTTACGCCAGCAAAATGGTAGAAAATTAATTTCCATATAGCTTATGCATGTCCAAATTCAAATACATATACACAAATGTGTATTATGTGTGTGGGCAAAGCATGTTTAATGTATGCTTGCTCACTCGCTGCCAAACGTACATATGATAATATTATGCTTTTAACCACAATGTCGCATACATTGTTAATCATTTACAGTTGCCATCGTTGTAACAAATTGCTGCCAAATTGTTGTTTTGGGGCTTGACTTTTGTGCACACACGACACACACACACACACACACACACACACATTAACAGAAACACTGGTGCATGCATCGTTAATTTCGACAGTAAATTAAATACAAGCATCCTCGATTTGGGCCAAAATCCTGAGCCTACTGAGGCTGAGCCACAGTCGTGGTGAGGACTCGTACCATGCAAACAGTTAACCAGACGTAGCCATGGCTACAGACTAACAGCCTATATTGGTTGTGCTTGTGGGTGTCTCGCTCTACCTCTCTCTCTCACTCCCTCTCTGTGGTGTGTGCGTTTGTCAAGCCAATTGGAAATTTTAAATGATCTACTACTGGGCGAACTTTGGTTTGGCACTCGCCAAATGGGAGAACACAGAATGTGAGCCGTCTGCCTGTGTATTCGCATGTGCAAGCCGTGGGCAAAGACTCGCCTGCTTGTTGCCGTTACAAGCATAAAATAATTACAGTGTTTTGCCCGGACTGACAAATCTTGTTGGTTGCACGCACCCACATACAAACACACATGTGCAACACGTATCGTACGTGCAGTCAATGCAATTGGACAGCAACATAGCAGAAATTTGAACGCTTAGTGGTTATTGGCACATACATTGGCATAGATCGGGTAGTGGGTAGTGGACAGTAGCTCCAAACAGCATGACACTTGTGAGCCAAACAAATGAACAACTGCGGCTGCCAGCCATGCACAAGTTGCCCACTGGGCGACTTCGATTGGTGGGCGCGTTGAAGTGTGCTGTGTGAGGGGGCTCGACCACAACGACAGCAACTGCCAAACGCAAAAACAATAATGGGTAAGGGTGCTCTAGTCGGGAGTGCTGACTATAAGTTAACCTGTACCCAAGTATTCCAAACTTTCTGCCATATAATCAATACACTTAAGTAAAACAAAAGAGCTGAAGTGAGGAGTGCCCAACTACAAGATTCCTTGAGCTCAGCGATGAGCAGCTGTTGATTGAATTTTGATAAACTTTTTATCGGCTATCTTTTATTGTACCATTTTTAGTGCATAAATATGAAAGCGAGATATAAGCATTAAGTAGATTCAAGTAAAAAAATATACATCTAATACTTAGAGAAGTTAACAGACCTGGCTAGATTGGATTGGCTATTATGCTTCGAGCTGTTTCATACTGTGACATAAACCAATTATACCCTTTTAAAACACATTTTGCAATAAGTTTAAACTACAAAAAGTGATTTTGTTGTTGTTGTTGCTGTTGACCATCTCCTAACAAGCAAAACAGCTTTGTGCAGCGAACGCAATTTTCATTGTTGCTCTGGTTTTGTCTGAATGCCCCCTTCCGACTGTATCTGGCAATTATTTATGGTCTAAAATATGTACATGCATGCAAGTAAAAAAATAACAAAAAACCGCATACACATAATGAGCTCTATTGAATTTCAATATTTTCAAACACGAACTTTGCCTTATGGCCACTTTTAAATTGTTGCCAACATATTTCGCATAAAATATTGCTCGATTTATTATTAATTACTTAGTAATGCAAATGTTTTGTGCCTGCTTGTTGATAATTAAAATTTAGTTGGAAATTGTATTTTATCTTCATTTAGCTTTTATCCTGAGCTTTTCGAAATTAATTATGTGAATTGATTCTATTTTAGTTTTTTTTGTTATATATTTTTCGTAAATATGTGAGAGTGATTATGAGTGATTTTTTTTGTCTAAGTTCTCATTATTAAATAAATCTTCAATTTGAATGAAAATCATTTGTACGATTACTAATACATATATAAATATTTATATATTATTATAGTAAACAAATACTTAAATTAAATTTTTATTTATTAACTTTTCTTATAATTTTTTTAATATGTAAATCGGATTAGGTCTTGATTTTTCTTCATTTACCTAAAAAAAACTGTAAGCAATAATTGGATTTCATATCTTGTTTGAATATCTTAATTTTTGAAAACTAATGCTTAAAAATAGTTGTGTCAGCATATCCTTTTATTTCATATTTAAAACAAAAATTGTTAAATTTAATTTAAATAGCAGAATCTTCATTTAAAGAAAAAAATTATTTTTTGTATAGTTAGCTATCGCGCAGATATCGATGCGATTGTAATGTATCGCTTGATTAAATTGGCTGTGCAGATTGTGTCATTATTTTCGCATAAAGCACTTAGTAAATGACATTAAATGGTAAACTCTTTGTGTCTGTCGTTGCATCAGCCCACAACAGCAGCAACATTAAGGGAAACAATTTCAGCTTTTATTACGCAACACAAGCTGCAAATTAAAGAGCATGTGTGCTTGTGTTTCGTTTTGATATGAGCAATTAATTGCAGCTTTATTTCGAGATCTGTTAAAAAATGTTCAGTGCAACAAAATGGGCTGGCTGCACGCAACAAGACCGAAGAGGAAAGCTGATTATACTAAAGGTAATGAGACACGAGCAAACGTTTTGTTATGTAAAATTCCGGTAATAATTTCATTTTAATTTGCATTAATTTTTAAACGGCAATTCGCATGATAACGACGTGGCCAACAAGTGCAGCAGGTATCGCTGTTGCGCTTGAACTCTATCTGGCTACAAAATGTGGAGTGCCACTTAATATTTAAGGTAATGTCTATACACACACACACATCACACTTGAGTGTAGTTTGGTATTGGCGTGTGCATGCCTGAAATACATTAAGAATGCGCGCACTAAATGCAAACTAAAAGCAACAACTAATTAGAACGCTAATTAACATTATTAAAATACAACGCACTAAAGCGATTGCTACGAGTGTGAAAAACAAGTCGATGCTAGCGCAGCATAAAGACGGCTCAAAGGACGCACAGGCAGCCTGGACGGGCGAACGGTTGGTTAGTATACGGCTAGAGGGGAGGACATGTAGCGCCTGACAGCTGCCTGGATGTCTGCTTCTCTTTTGGTATTGAAGCCGCTCATTAAAAGCACATTTAAGATGTTTACAAACGTGTTCTAAGGCGCTGCACACACACACCCATCCACCCACACCGACACCAATGCACACATACGCGCGCGCATTTAATATCAGTTTTTAGGGCGGAACGAAACTAGAACATGGCGCGAAATGTAGCAACTGTGCTATGCCGGAAGTAGAAGTGAAAGTAAGAGACAATGTAGACTAACATGTGTGTGTGTAGTGGTTTAAAATTAGAACCAGACGTTTGAGGTGCGTCTGCGTCTGCGTGTTTGTGTGTGTGTGTGTGTGTGTGTGTGTGTGTGTGTGTGTGTGTGTGTGTGTGTGTGTGTGTGTAACTATAGCAGATACTTTAGTTTACAACCGGTATTACCACAAAAATCTCAGCTGCTCACGATGCCAGCGTCCTCGTTGTGTTGGCTCCCACATTTGATTGGCCTTAATGGTTGGCGGCTAAAGGGAAAACTTTACTTTAATTGACAGCAAAAAGCAATTTGCCTCATTACAACGAACACGAGCGTAATTAAATGCCGCCCTGGGGCTAAAAGCGACCCCAGTGGAGCTACATCAGTGCCCCCACAATGCTATATATATATATATGTATATATATATGGGGCGATAAATGAGCAGCCTTCAAGTTGCTTGCGAAAATGTATTGGAGGAAAAGGGTCAGCTACGAAAATGGCGTGGCGGACATGCGATTTAGTTTCTTATTTGACACTTTTTTTTTGTTTTTGTTTTTGCCAACGCTTTGGTGCTGTCGCCCTGCTAGGGGGATAACTTTCGGATAAGCAGCTGTCTAGTTAGTGGGCTGCTGCTGCTGCTGGTACTGCTGCAGTCGTAGTAAATGTCATTTAAAGGACAATCATAAGGTCGGTTCAAGTCCGTGGCTCAGGCTCTTCTTGTTTGCCACAACATTTAAAGTCAAGTTAAAGTTCAAATTAATGTTCAAGTGGGCATCAGCTGGCGTCAGCTCTGTCTCCAACTCTGCATCGATTTACCCAAAAGTGACATAATTATTATACAGCTAACACACACTCACACACCCTTATACCAAGGCAACTTGAGCCCCTTGCGCAATTGGAGGCTGTTTCAAGTGGGCGCCCGAAGCGGCGCTCAAGTGGTTGCTGGACATGTGCTAAAGGGCGGAGGACGTCGGCCTCTGGCATTCAACTCTATTTTATTGCAGGCGTGTGTCTGTGGCGTCGCCCTAGGGCTGTGGCTCCACTTGTCGATTTATGGCCGGATTCGGCGCTCGTTTGCCCGCTGGAAAAAGTGCCGCCCAGCTTTTACTATCCCGCCTGGCGGCCATATTTAATTTAATAAAGACAGAATACGCACTCCGGCCCGATAACTTTAATCTGGTATCATTAAGCGGTCTCAGCAGAAAGTTTTTGTTTGTTTCCTGTGCCGTTTGGTCAAAGTAAATATTGAAATCAACAGCCTCTGAACCGCATGCCAAAAGCGATGGCCCAACAACAATGGGCCTTGCATACAAATTTGTGGGCGTTGCTGAAGAGATTTGTAAACAACTTTTTGTGGCATACATTTGGGGCATCGCGTCGTGCGACGGTATCTGCCTTAAAGATTTTCATTTGCCTTAGTCCCGCCACATCTCGCCGCGCCTTGTCTTGTCTCGACTTTCGATTTCGATTTCGATTTCAATGTCGGCTTCAGTTTCAGTTACAGAATTTAAGCATTTCGTTTCTATTTTGCTATTTCTTGTGCGTTCTGTTGAAGGTATCACAAATTTATTACAAGTCAAACAACGTAAAGACATTATATTTGTGTTAGTCTATTATATAATAACTGTATTAAATACTAAGTTGCAGACTCAAAAAAAAAAAGAAAACCATTTTCTGCTAGTTGGTAAAAGCTAAGAGAGTTGTTTGCCTTATTTGCTATGTGAATCATAAATTTTCACAGCTCAAATAAAATATTTATAATAATTAATCAATTACAATTCAATCATAATTTGTTTGTAAGTGTATTTGATCTTCGTTGTCTGGGAGTTAAAGAAATTGTTTGTGTTTTTATTAGCTTTGCTGTTTGTTGGATTGCTGAAGTTTTATTTGTAAGCGTCAGATTCCATTTTGAAATTTGTTTGGCCTTTTGGGGAGCAGAAGGTTTAGTGGATTATAGCATTTTTATGAAGCGTATAATGTGAAGAATGAGCAAATGGGATTAAAAACTTTGGCCGCCGTGGGTGCTGTGTTTATGACTTGATATATTCGAACAATGTATGTATATATATATATACATATATATATACGAGTATATATGTAAATCCACAAAAATAGAAAGTTTTCCGTTTAGCCTTGAACTTGATACTGCGGCAATGGCAGCGAAATGAATTCACAAACAAATTTATTGCTGATATTCGGCGGCCAATCAATTTACATTAAATGAAACATATTTAAAAGATACCACAGCAAATGCGCGCAGCGAGGCGAACGCGCAAAAATGTGGGCGAATGTTTTGCCGCTATTTCACAAACACAAAAAGGCCAGCGGAACGGCAGAAATGTGTTGCTAACGCAAAAATTTATTACAACTGTCAAATGTATGGCCGGCAGATACTTTACTGTTGTCGCCAGCCTGTCAGACTGTGTGTGTGCTGGCGGAACTGGCTCCAAAATCGACACAAACCGCCGACTGTCATCGGCAGCTCTCGCTTTTTATTTCGAGTTCATGCCCAGCAATTCAACATTGCTTTGCCATAGACATGAGCATGGACACACACACAGCGACATGGACGGACTCGTGATTGCTTTGCACTTTTTGAAATATATCCCGCCCGGTACCCCTTAGTCTGGTCTGCCTGCTATGCGTAGTTATTTCTGATCATAAAATCAATATGCGCATACTAAAATTTTATTTCTTTACAATTTGTGTACGAATTTCCTTTGCTGCTGCTGCTGCTGCTCTTGGAGCTGCTACTATTAGACCTTCCTAGCCCCCTTAGCCCTGTTGCTGTTACGATTTGCCAGCTTGCCAGTGCCGCATTGTTTTTTATTTTATTTTGCTTTGTGTTTTTTTTTTTTCTGTGCTACTTTTGTTTTTGTTGCTTTGTAGTCCATTTAATTCATGCTATGGAAGGACCTTGCTCGCAGCTCGATACGGCACATGTTTTGTCCATTTAGCTGTGTATTGTGCAAATGGAAAGCAATGCTTTGACATATTTTCCTTTTATAGTTCGTACATTGCGCTGCAATACTCGGTTTAATGGTCCATAGCCATGGGGTGTTTAAGTTTTGATAGATAGAACCATCGATTTGTCAAGCACAACAGAACGTATCCCTCTGATCTATCTTATCTTATCTTACAAATTTCGGTTTCTTTGATATTCAATTCTCGTGTGTGTTCAATCATTTGTTGCCTAAATGCTATTATATTTACTTATCAGAGCTGAGCCCCTGGGCCCGTATACTTAATAAATGTGTTGATATTGCGTCGCCTTTGACACGCTTAATGACTTGCAAGTGTTTGCACTGTGCTTGCCTAATTGCGTTTTGGGGACACCACAAATGATTACCAGCAACAAAATCGGATGGACATTAGATGGAACGATAAGCGATACCGTAACGACGACGAGAACAACAACAATAACAAGAACAGTAACAGCAACAGCAACAATAATAATCAGAGAAGAGGGCAACGCTTTGGCCATTATGTCATTCAAGGCATTCAATACAAATTGGTAATATCTCATTTATTTGGTTGTACGTTCTCCTCTGCTTGTTTGCTTATTTTGCCTGCTTGTGCTTGTTGTTATTAAATTGACGCATGTGCTTGTGACAGAGACACACACACACACATACATACACATTCACACAGTCTCATAAATACGCATAGGGACTCTTACATACAGGCGGTACGTGCTGGGCATGAGTCCTTCAACTTTCCGCTGCTGACCATGTGGGTAAACAAGCAGATAACTGACAATCGCTAAGGTGAGGGGGTCGTGCGAGTGGATGAGACAACGCCTGAATACTCATTCGCTATCGTAACGAGTTTGAGTGACCAAATGTCAAATGTACAAGAGTGTACACTTATTTCATTTCCAGATTTATGGCAACGTGTTTGGGTTTGGGTCATGTCGGGCTGCAGCCCACAATGGCCGCTTGTAAGCAAACAATTTGAAAACCTCAATGTTGTGACTCCTTCGCAGAATGCTGCGCTGACAGCAATTTCTGTTGAGAGTCGTTGGAAATATGCGCCTGCAATGTGCTATCTGCAGTTATTTTTGTTGTTTGTTATTTTTCTTCTTTTTTTTTTATTTTAGCAATCTTGTGTGCATGTTGCCGCAGATCTCACTTCACTTGCACTCACTATCAACATAACACGGGCAGAGAGAGAGAGAAAGAGAGAGTGTGAGAAGTGTCGTTGTTGGTGCATTTTATAGTTGATTGCTTTGCCTGCCACAAGACAGGATCACAGTGGGGTAGCATAGCTCACGGGTAGCTATGCGGGCTTTGATGTTATGTTACCGAACGCGCTGTCACATCGCCATCGAAGCCAACTCTCATCAATGTCATGCCCCACATCCATTCCGTACGCTGGCCTCAATTACAAGTATATCATGCCACGCACGTATTTTCCTTCGCTGCTTATGTCGGTGTAAAGAGTTTAAGATGTGCTTCGATTGCATTTGCGATAGCTGCTTGGTGTCCTTACGGCCACACGCAGACTGCACGTAGGAATTCATCTATAATAAGCATATAGCTAAAGATTCAAATGGCAATTCACTATATTATTGATGTGGCTTTGACAGCAATTGAGCAACGATCACACTCAAGTGGCATCGAGTCATATTGCCAATAGGACAATGCTGTGTGGTTACGCCCTTTGGTCACTAATTTGACCAACATGTTTGTTTAGTACAGAGCATCTGCATTGCAAATGTTTACAAATTAAAGCTGAATTTCATTTATGGGGCTGCATTAATTCTGTGTTTGGGGCTTTTGCATGTGATTTGGCAATTGCTCGCGCTGAATGTGTCATAAAAGTTGGCCATAAATAAAATCAGTTTGGCCAACTGACCGACTAACGGGCTGTCATTAACCGAGTCGCGTCGTTAGCCATGTCGGCGTGCGTGTTGACGGATTATAACTAAACGACTAGGCTGGCTGGCTTAAATAGTGGGCTTAATTCGGAGGCCAGATGAGCAGCTCATGTTGCCTGGTTCTGAATAAAGTGGTTTTAGTGAGCGACATAAATAAATAAATTAAATAAATAACAAAACAAAACATGAGCCAGATTTGTGGCGATGTTAGGCAAAAACTCAAATTGAAATTGGGTCTGCACACACGACACAGCTCAACGATAAATTATGATCGCAGCAGAACTTGAGACCTAACTCACATACATACTAACACACACATACTCACGCACACGCACATGTGGCCAGTTTAATATTTTATGCTAAACCACAAGACCAACTCAAATCTCATAAAGTGAACATAAAACATGCAAATTAAAAGGACCGAACACGTCGTCCAAGCTGAGGATTGAGCGCACAAGCTTACTCACCCAACACACAACACACACACTCACACGCACACGCACACATCACACACACTCACACACACCCACACTCGAACTAACGCACTAGCAAAAATGAACTAATTTACACAAAAACAATACAATTTGCTAACCCATGTTACCAAATAGCGACAGAGCGCCCACTCCAACCCCTACGCCCACGCCCCATTGCCTTCATCGCCCTTTAACTTCATTTCTTAGTGTGGATTTTGTTGCTTTAACCCTATATCCACATTACATACTTACAGCCAAACGGCGCCACCCGGACATTTATATCCCGCTCTGCTCTTAACTTCTCTACTCTCTACTCTCGATTTACTTATGTGTGCATAGTGCACTGATAAAAAAAAGTTTGCTAATAATCATCTTGACTTGATTTTAGATAAATAGTTATAGTTTATTAACCATAAAGATTTTCAAAAAAACTTCAAGTAATCGAATAAGTTTCATCTAATTATTTGGAAGATCTTCCAATATTTGAGTTTTGTTTTAAAAAAAACATAAATAATTAAAATTTCCTTTTATACTGAATGTTATTAAAATATTGTATTTAAAGACATAAGAAAAAATTAAATTACAAACAAAAATTGATAAAAATTAAATTGAAGTTTAAACAGTTTATATCAAACATTTCCGATTTGATTATTTCGCTCAGTGTATGCAGAAAATGTATATGTGACCGCACACTGTAAATCTAGCTGTCATGAGACCCCGTCCACTGAGCCACTTCATTGGAGGCAGCTAGCGTTGGTTTTTTTCTTTGCAAGCATAGTTGCTGTCTGTCCGCTCCTACCACATAGTGGCACTAGAGTAGCTATACTTTTCACTTACAACTATATCTCTGTATATGTATATAGAAGTATATAGAGCCATACATACTATGTTATATGGTGGCAATCAATGGCCGTTGCTTGTGGCAAAAAGTCATTTATTCTGAGTGTTTTGTATGCTCGCATACCTTTTATTTCTTGGGATTTTTGGCCTGTGGTGCAAAGATTAAGTTTTTGCCATACTAATTTGCCAGCTAAATGGTTGTGCGTGTGTGTGCCCATGGCTATGTATGTGTAGTGCATATTTGTTGCTCTTAATTACGTACATTTGTATGTGCGCCTCGAGTTTTGTGTCAAGTCCTCTGCCTCTGGAGTAGATGGCGTCGAGTGAGACGATGGCGTAGGCATAAAGTAAGAAGTTAAATGGAAATTATTTAATCAAATAAGGCAAAAGTTTGGCAACAACCGCAGCCATGAGCAACAGCCAGTCAGCGAAATAGTGGGCATGGGCACAACCTATTGTGCGTATGCAAAAGATGTTTGGGGAAAATGTTGCCTTTTGCTTTAAAATTGCCAAACCAATTCATTTGATTCATTTGCATGCAGATTGTGTTTTCTGATTTTCTCAAACACACACACACACACACACACACACATACGCACACTCACGCATATATATATATATATATATATATATGTAGAGAAAATGTGCCTTTTCTTGTGGCTTATCTGGCTGCTTTTAAATGTTGGGTTTTTGCTATATTTTTCAGTCCTAGCTCGCAAACATATCCAGATCTTCATATATTTTGTATGTTTTCCGTGCTGTTTTGACATAAATCTTAGTTAGTAGTAGATTTATTTTCAGCTGACATTTTCACGCATCATGCGCAAGTTCATTTCGTTTAATGAATAGCATTTTTATAGTATACGCGTATATAACTAGATATTTCTACATATATTCAGTTTGTGAATCGACTTAATGGCATGTGGATGGCTGTAAATGCAGTAAATGCTTGTCCTGTTGACTCCTGGCTGGGCTTTGAATTCAAATTTGTGCACTTTAAAATCCTTTGAGTATGCTTTTCCAAATGAAATTAATGACTTAAAAGCTTTTTTGCGGTACACGTCACTCATAATACAATCAACGCGCCGTAACGTAACGACAGCAGCAACAACAACAGCAATTGAGGGCTGAGCCATGCCCTGAAAATGCTGCTGTGGCGTAATGGCAGCAGTTTTGAAAGTTTAAAGGAATTTACAAAAAAGTTGCCGGCAATCAAAACGCTTTTCCTACCTGGCCCGCACAATTGACACACTTTCAACACGTACCTGTAACAAGAGAGCAAGAGAGAGAGAGAGAGCGAGAGAAGGAACGGTGCGAACGGAGAGTGAGAGAAGCGTTGATTGTTGGTGTGAGAAAGCTGTGTGCAAAGGTGTGCAATTATTATTGTTTTATGTGGCAAGTTCATGTAAAAGAATTAAGTAACTGTAAATGCAATAAACGGGCAACCCCCCACTCCCACGCCCCAGGTCCGATGGCCCACCTTCAGCGCCCTGTGGCCCTTCAGTACGATGGCAGCGTGCAACAACAAGCTGGCACACTCAGAGTGAGAGTTTTTATGGGTTCGACTGTTAACCGCGCAGCCGCCCAGCAATAAATTCTGAAGCGAACGTTAAACGTGCAACATATTCAAGAGGTTAGCGCCGCTCCCTTTTGCTGCTAAGCGTTAACAGCTCCACTTCCCGTCCATCCTTCGGCAAAGGTGGAATAAATGAGCATTTTGCACCATAGGGCTCAGTGGCATCATTTTTCTTGGACAACACCAGCAACAGACACAGCTAAACAGCACACGAGTCGAACGGCAACAATAACAAAGGCAAATTGTAACGCCATTAAATGCCCGAAGTTGGCCAACGCAACAAATCGCATACTTTAAGGAGTGCCAAGCGAATCACTGGCGAGACCTCGTTCTCGTCCCGCGTCCTTTCAGTTTTGCTTGCTTGGCAGCGATGCTAAATCAATTGCAAAAGTGTGCGAAACTATTGGATGTCAAGTCGCCGGGCTGCCTGCCCTTAGCAGTATATGCCCTGAGTGATGAGGTGGGCACAGCAGCAGGATATGAGGGAGTCTCCGTCCCTCCGGAAATTGTGTGGAACAGCAACACGTATCGTGGCAATTCATTTTACTCCATTTCTGTACTCACTTTCTGGGCATCCAGTGTGTGCATCGTTCGTATAAATCATGTTTTCTATAGCATAACAACCTGTACTCAATTTCCGGCTCGGGCAAAAATAGAATTCGAAACTATTTGTGTGGAAATCAGCAAAGTTTCCGAAACTTCCAACAAGAAATCAAATTAATTATTTAAATTAGTACCATCTACAAACTGGTTAATTGTATTTTAACAATATATTTGGAAACAGTAAACTTGTATACTGGGCGTATACGTGTCAAACACTTAACAGTTCAAGTAGAAGTAATTTATTGCATTATATTGCTGCCTGAGAGAGGGAAATTTTACTTTCATAAAACAGACTCTTGTTGTTCATTTGAAAAGCTCATAATAATTTAGCTAAGAGGCAAATGTATTCCAACTACCACAAAATTCAAAATATATTTTTCTATTTGTACATAGAAAAATAATCATAGTTCTTTGTTGAACTACTGAATGTTTATTGTTGCTTTCATTAAATCACACAAATGTGCTTCCATTATAAATTAAAATATTTATGCATGATGTTTTCTTGTCTTAAAAGCAGATGAGATCATTCAAGCACACCGAAAAATAACTAAAATAAATAAAATAAAGATGAAACTGGCAAAATTCTGTGCATTTCTGGCTGATATATTTTTGACAAAAAATAAAAAGAATATGAGAATGATAAATTTTGCAGAAGCAAAAGAGTGAAATCAGAAAAAAAACTGGAGTGTTTGCGTCAAAAGTATTTAAATAAAAAAAATATACTTATTTAAGGAAATATTATGCGTGCTTAGAGTTCTACTCAATATACATGGTCGATAAATGCAGTTGAAATATATAAATATACAAAAATATAATCTAAGAACTAAGTTGAGGATAATTAAATTTGTATTTATGCAATTCAAAATAAAAGTTTTGGGCTAATTTATACATTGCGCTTTGATTCAGTTACAAGTAAGTTACCAAATAGTTTTTATAATGTACTTTTAATGGTATGAACGTTGGGATTCCTGATAAGCTGGAAACTTTTCAAAATATTTATATAACATAAAATTCCAAATGTATGCTGTGAAGTGCGGCTTTCGGAGAGTGGCTTGTTTGTTATGAGCCACAGGCTGAAATTCCATTGATAGTAGCAACGGAGCACTGGCATGAGCTCGCATGAATGTGTTGTCATAAAAAAGTTTTGCGGCATTTCGTATAAATTAAATTAAACACAAATAAACGCTAACCTCGTTGCCGCGCGCTGCTGGGGCAGCTGCATGTGGCAGCAATTAATTTAATAAATCAACAAAATATAAAAAAACTTTTTCTGCCTTATACTCATACTGTAGCCAGTTGGTTAGTTCGTGGTAATGGTTATGGCCCGGCCATAGGCTGTGGACATGGCCAGGGCTATAGAGTTTTTCTTTCAGTTTCAGTTTCCGTTAACCGTTGGCCTGTGTCAACTTAGACGGCCATTAGGCGCGAGCTTAACCCATCAGTGTCACAATTGTGTGCAAAAGTTAAAGAGCTATCGATTATAATATGTAGCTTACCATGCTCTGTTCTATATTATATATACTATATTATATTACTTTGTTGCTACTCTTCCAGGAATTATAGCTAGCCGTGCGCCGCGCACCTCTCAATTGTTTCTGAACTTTGCACAATCCTTAAACTTTAATTACAACGTTCTCCGGCATAGCAGCTATGGGCGAGTGGGCGGCTTGGGTCTATAAGAGTGTGCTAGAAAGAGTGATGCCACTTCAGCTCATAACATTGTACGAGGCCAACGGCATCTTGGGAGCGCTGTGGGTCGGCCCGTACTCAGCTCGACCAGACAACGCAGCGGACAAGAATTTCAGTTTAATTTGAACAGAAGATGGCCCGAGGCTGTTGAGGACGATGTCGACGACGTAGCCTACTTTCCTGAGAGCAACAATAAGCAAAAACAGCAACAACAAATGCGCTGCGCTTTGTTTGAGGCAAATAAAGCTTGCATCCTGCGCTGCGTGTCTGTGCATTGTCTGTTGGGCAGTGCGGCTGTTTGGCAAAAGGGTTTGTCTTCTTTCTTTTGGCCATCCAGATAGAAGACAAGCCAAATGCTGGGTAAACGCTGCAAGCGTCTGTTACAGTTGCTCGCTCTACTCGGTTCGCATCCACAGCTCTCATCATTGCGGATGCACGAAGACTCTGGAGCTGCTGTCGCTCAGTTTGTTTATACTTCTTGTATACTTATTTTGCTGCATTCACTCATTGCTGCTGTTGTTGTTATTGTTGTTTCTTAAACGATGCTAAGCATTTATCCACACACAAATGGCCGAGTAGAGACTGCAACAAATGCAATAATCTGCCTGTTTCCTTAGTTTCAGCTGCTCTCAGCTTTTCTTTCCTCTTATTTATTTTACTTTATTTTTTCATACTACAGCGTTTAATTAGCGGAAGCGTTAACAATTAGTCTAAAGCAAAAGTTTAGTAGGCTAAAATACACAGACTGCCAAGTACTCTAGTCCAAAGACATCCCAGCAATCTTGTATCTAGTTTGATTCCATTTACCGACTTCTATATAGATTTTGATTTGCTGAGATATACATATTTTTTTGTAAATAAATATTTGATTTCTAAATTTAAAGGACTCGTGTGCCTTATGAGTATATTTTAAGCTGCTGCGCCTAAGAGACGCCTGTGTGTGCGCTGAAAAAATATTGTTTGCTGTACCATTGTCTTGGGAGTCTCTTTTAATTTTGTCTGGCAAAGCATGGTCGGAACTTGTACGATACCAAAAAGTTTATATATATTCAAGAAAATAAATGCTGTTTAAGAATAAGCAAATATGTTACAGTCTTTTAAATGAAGCAGCTCCCAGCTCAGCGTATGCGTAATAAAAAGCACATTACATATTACACATACGCCACGTGATCGTTGGGCTCAGCAACTTAATCGAGCTTTCATATGTCAAGTGTGTATTTCAGAATACATATACTTATATATAATATATATATATATATACCAATATATATGTATATCGAAATAAGCGACAAGTAAATAAATAAAACGTTGCACTAATTTCAGATAAGTTTTTAGTGACAGTTTTATATGGCACTTTGATAGCTGTCCGCGCCCAAAGTTTTCACTAACTCCCACTTCTGATGATGGGGCCATTAAGCTGGAAAATGGGTGTGGTCGTGGCGCTACTTGGCTACTTATATTCAGTTGTTGCAGTCTTTATCACATATTT
Source organism: Drosophila leonis (assembly GCA_035045365.1). Taxonomy (NCBI): domain Eukaryota; kingdom Metazoa; phylum Arthropoda; class Insecta; order Diptera; family Drosophilidae; genus Drosophila; species Drosophila leonis. The sequence goes on from JAWNPC010000613.1 coordinate 26,185, forward strand.
GTTTGGCTGTTTGTTTGCGTTAGTTTTATGGCGGTGTTTATGAGCTATATGTGCGGTTATATGCGGCAGCAACAGACGCTTGTTTATCAATGTCGGGGATGTTGAGCATGTTGCTGTTGTTGTTGTCCGCCGCAATTGCCGCATCTGCACTGTGCGCCACCAGCAGCAGAGGTGGCATTTTCCTGTCACTCGGCTTCCACGCAAAACGCAGACCGAAAGCTAGTTATGGTCATGTCTCGGTCGCAAGGTCCGCTGCTCACTGTCGCGTTCTGCCAACATCAAGCTACTTTGCTATCTCCATCTAAGTGTTCTGCTGGTCGTCCTGCTCACAGTGTCGTCTTCTCGCGTTGCCTGTAACATTGGCAACCACTAATACCCAAGCTGGGTTGGCTACTGCCAATCTAATAGAGAGGTATGCAGATGCAAGTAGTTAAGCGTTGGACCAGAGCATTAGAGAAGCCACCTTTGCCTGACCTAAGTCTGACCTTATAAGCTGAACCGCACTGCTAGTATGACACAACTTGGCAGAGCGCTGTAAATTCCATTTGGGCATTAAGCTAATGAAAGGAATTCCTTGCACAAAAGTTGCAATTACGAAGCTGGGACCGCAGCTTACATCAAACTTTTTGCCAAGCGGTAGAACTCACTAAAATTCCACCAGCTGACATTTTCATAGTTGAAGCAAAGTAATCTGCTTTGGTTAGCTCATCTACGATTTTTTATTTTATGGCAGGGGAATTTATGGTATCCGAAAGTTGAAGTTATTTGACAGCAGCATACTAATATATGGTCAGCCACATAACTGAGCCATCATCCGTTTTGGCAGCCCAGTAACTGTTGGCTAAAAAATTCCCTTAGGCAAAGGGCAAATATTTACAGGGGGTGTTGCGTTCATGCGACAAAAGGATTTGCGATTGCTATTGAGATTTAGATGGAGCCCGCGATGGCCATGACGATGGCGATGCGATGGTGCGCTAGTAAATTGAAAGCAAACAGCAATCTATTTTAATGTTCACTACGCAGTTTGGCTTTGGATTCGGATTTGGATGTGGCGCATAGACAGCGTAGCCTACATTTCTGTGGCACTTGCACAGCGGTTACCATAAAGCGCTGGCCACACATTGCGCGTGGTACACAAGGTTTTTGCAGCAAGTGCTGAACATTTTCAGACTCCATTGAAGCGTACTCAATGTAAATAGAAAACTTTTTTAGCCCCTGGGTAAATAAAAGTTAATTAAAAGATTCTCGTGAAACGGCTTCCCTTCAATTTTTCGCTTACCCAATTTCAAAGGGTGATCTCCGAAGAAAAGAAAAAAAGGGCTGCCACAATTTAAGACGTAATGTCGATTGACCGCATCATCAATTTGATTGTTGCATTTCTTATTAAAGTGAAAGTTTAGTAAATATTGAAACAATTTTCGGAGTTGCACTCACAAAGCGAATAAATGGGCAGACCGCAAATCCCAAATTAAAAATTAAAATCAACAAAATCCATTCATTCTTATGAGAATTTCTTAAGCCAAAGCGAAAGCAGAAGCCAAAGCGAAGTTAAAATAAAAGACGCCGAAGCGCAAGGGAAAATTCATGGAATTTAAATTGAAATCGCAGTCGAAATAAAGTGAAATGAAGCGTTTAAATTGAGAGTGTGTGCGAATACTCTTACACACACACACACACACACACACACACACACAGACACACACACACATAACATAGAGCAAGTGAAAGCTAATGTGTGCGCTTGTTTACTCTGTGGCTGTCGAAATATTTCACGTGCAGCAACTAAAGCAAAAAACATTACCGTCGAGACCTGAAAGAGCAACAGAAACCTGAACAAGAAACAAGCACCAGAAGACGAACTGCGAACGGTGCGCAGCCCAATAAAAATCGGAACACACCAAGACTGACGTATGAAACTTGAACAGGCATTCAAATACCCTGTAAATATATGCTGTAAACTGTGTTTGAGTGTGATATTGAAGGAGAGTAAACATAATATATTAAATATACCTTGTTTATATAAATAATAATAAGTTATTACTATATCTAAAGCACAATTATTTTTTAACTGATTCTTGACGATATGATAAGTATTATAAAATAAATGTTAGCAAGCCAATGATATATTTTCAGTAATTTACGTTTTTTATAGATACCACTTCTCTTTTAAAATCTTTAAAATATAGGTGTTTTCTGATAAAAATAAGTAGTAAAGTCTGATGAAAATAAATAGCTAAGTATTATATATATAGCTATAAAGGTGATATAGCTCTTTATATTACTCTCCATTCTAGTCAATTTAATGTTTTAACACAAAAAATATAAATCTTTGATAGCAAAATTGTGACTAGGCTTTGACAAGTATTAAGTGAAAATTGATTGTCTCAATCCTTTTTTATTTTAATTAGCATAAAAATATTTTCTAATATATACATATTTTTAAATATTGTAAAATTTGTTAATTATTCAGTTATTTTATAATACCCTCGTCTAGCGCATATAAATCGACAATCGGCAGCCAAAAATAGAAGGCATACAGTCACATCTCTTGGGAGCATAGGGAGTAGGGGCTGAGTGAATATTGAAGGAGCCTCGCTTGATGTACTACCAAGATTATATGGCTTCACCTTATTTGAAGCAGCACGGTTGCCGTCAAGACTGGTTGGCTGGCTGGTTGGTTGGTTGGTTGGTTGGCTGTCTGCCTAGCTGGCTGACAGACACTGTTAGTATTCCAATGGGAGTTTGTGACATACGAACTGTACTCACGTGAAGCAAAAAAGTCTGTCACAATCGCGCATGGATCGAAAGGAGTCCCTCAATCGCAGCAGCAAATTTTGCAGAAATAAACACATGGAAATTATATTTTCACTGGCGGGGGGATTAACTTGTAAATCGAAAATAAATCAACACAAGCACCTGCAACTTCATTATCGCGTTACTTTGAACAATGTCATTAGATGTTGCCTCGCAAAGTGACATTTTCTTTATCTGCGCCTGCCTTTAGGGAAACATACCTGCTTGCCGCTTGCCTGGGGCTTAACTAGGCTCACTTTAAGGCATGACTCAAAAATTTGTTTCAATTTCTTCAAACGCGCCTCACTAACTCGCAGCTCGCTATCTCTCTTTCTTTCTCTCTCTCTCTCTCTCTCTCTCTCTCTCTGTGTGTGCGTGCGTCTTTTTCTATGATAACAAGTAAATCCAAATCTCAGTGGCGCACATTTTGTATAAAAGCATGGAGTATTTTGTTGGGGATTTCATTCAAAACAACTCGCGGGAGTAACTGTAATAAACTTAAATGTGTCACACACTCACACTCGCACGCACACACGCACACATAAAGACACACAGACAGAGTACAATCACCTTTGTATAAACTGACACAGCTACAGAGAAGCTGCACCCTTCGCAATGTGTACGTATGTCTCTGTGTGCGTGTGTGTATCTGTGTGTTTATCTGTGTATTGGTATGTGAGCGCGTGATTTATGCCCTCATGACTGCGTTTGCGATGGCTTTTGTTTGCTTAAGCGCCAATTGAGTCTCACGTCCTGGTGACAAATCGATTTCTTATCACTCTGCGGTTTTATTATGGTCTTTCGCAGCTGGCTGACTGGCTGGCTGCTGCGAGGGCGTGTGTTGTGCGTCTAACATTGATAAGCTGGATACGCCATAGACACTGCTATTTTTAAAGTAAATAAATTTTTAATTTAATTTTTAAGCACTCGAAACGATTACGCGTAACTCAATCGAACAAAATTCTGGATTGGGGACTTGCTTGGCTGCCCTTTATCAGCGCTGCGGCAGCGAAAGTTGTTGACTTTTATGGCAACCAACTGGGGCAAACAGACGCATTTGGCTGTTGCCTGCCTGCTTACCGCTTGCCACTTGCTGCTTGCTGCTTTCTGCTTTCTGCTTAAGTGCTGCTCTGCCACATTTAAATGCCCCGCGGTGGACTTCACTGAGTTACTTGGCTTGCGGCAAGCAAAAGTTTTGTGCTATATTTATTTTCATTTGGCGTGGCAAGTCCTCAGCTCCTTGTTGTCGTTTCTTTCCTTATCGTTGCTGTTGTTGTTGTTGTTGTCGTTGGGGAGGCTGGCCGCCTAGTTGCTGGAATTTTATATTTGTTTTAATTTCCTAGCCATTTCCTGGACGCTCTGTGTGCCAGCCACATTTGTCAGTCAAATGGCGCTGGCGTGGCACGTTAAATGTGCAGTTTCCTCGAGCTGCTGCCTTTTAGTGTTTATTACAGTTAACTGGCGCCCAACGGGATGTTCAGTTACTTGCAACATCCGCATCTGAATATATATAAAAATGTGTGCCCATATCAAACGGAAACTTGAGCGCGCCCTATCTAAGCGCCAGCTTTAACTGGCCAGTGCCATGCCTCAAATGCTTCTCACTGATTTGCCTTCCATATTGATCATCAGGCGGGGGGCTGTGCGTTAACATTTTTATTGACTGTATATGGAGAAAGTACGAGTTGAAGTTCGATTTATGTGGGAGTATTTCCTTTAGTGCTTTAGTCCTTTATCTGGCAATTTGGCAAATTGGCCAGTGAAGGGGGCCTACTGGAAGCTGCAGCTGTTGCTGATGCTACTGCTGCTATTGCTTCTTTGGAGCATTTCATTTGTTGCATGCTGTTGTCAGTGTCGTAGCTGGCTAACACGTGAACGGACAGCTTCCACCTAGATGACGTCAGCCGTCGTCCTTCGTTGATGGCATTTTATCGCCAATTATAAAACCTGTCATTTTGGTATTTTTATTGATGCGCAAAAAAAGAAGAGAAATAAAGAAAATGTTTTAACAAAGGACAGGTAGCTGTAAAATTCCGCAACTTGAAAATGCCAATCATGCTGATGACGGCACGGCGGCACGTGGAGCCACACACAGTATGAAGCTTGTTAAAGCTGACAACTGGATGACTGCGCCCAGCTGAGCTCAACCGGGCTCATCTGCTGATATCAACTGAATCTGAAGCGAAACATTATGCTTCCCCATTTTAATGGACTACTTGACCAAGAAAGCTGACTGGGGCTGTTTACCGAATGCCGAATGCCAAATGCCGAATGGCATGCCAAAACGCATGCCTTATAAAGCAATCAACAAATGGAAAAACCTTTGTCGACAGGATATGAAGTCTATTAGATTTCAGTTATAATATGGCCAGTTCTTGTATTGTAAAACTGCCATTGATAGAGTAACTTTTTCGTTATGTTGCCGTGGATACAAAATATCATATATAAAAGTAAGCAAAATATTTGGCTGAATTTTAAATTGTTTTTATGAATGCTTAGCTACAGGGTATACGTATTCGACAACTGTAGCAATAACAGGGAGCTATGGTAAACAAGTGAAATGCTTGTGCCTCATATTTGTGTGCATGCGTGTGTACACACACACACACATCGCACACACATATGTGTAAATAAAAGCTGTTAAAATACGATAGTGCTGCCTATTAGCACAATAGACACGGCAATGCCAACCGCAGCGCGACGCTTGCAAAAGGCAGAAAAAATGACAGAAGGGGGGGACATGGACACGAGCACAGCTTGGGACCGTAGCAGCAGTGCCACCAGAGAGCGAGAGAGAGAGAGAGGGAGGTAGAGGGGGGAGTGCATGGGGGAGACCAAGGCGCAGCACGCAAAGTGTAACCGCAAACATAACAACGCAAGCAGCAACAACAATGGAAACAATGACAAAAATAGCAAACAGAAAAGAAACAAAATGAATGACCATGAAATACCCTGTAAGAAAGAGAGAAAGGCCTGCGACAGAAAGGATTATTATCTTAACATATCATAAGCTAAGTGGAATTTAAACTTTTTACAAATATTTTTGTGACTCATAAAGATATATCGTACAAGCTGTAGTCAGGCCTACTTTTCTTTCAAGAGAATAGTTAAGAACATATGGCAAAAGGACAGTGCCAGAGCAGGACATTCTAAAAGACGAGTCGACGGGAACGGGGTACAAATGATTTGTAGTGTCTTGTGCTTGGACGAGTGCTAGAGCGAATAGGGGTGGCAAAGTGTGAAGGCTTATGCAATGGCTTTTGTGTGTGTTGTGAGTGTGTGTGTGTGTGTATTCTGTGTGTGTTTGTGTGTGTGTGCCTGTTAGTTTATGATCAGCAACTGAGCTTGACGTGAAGCATACGCCGGGCAATGCGGTCACACAACAATCGCAACACATGGACTCAGGAGCTAAATGTCAGGGAAAGGGAGAGCAGCCCTTTTATCCCTGGACAGGGCCAGCAGCAGCTGTGCTTACACACGTCTATCGTTGTCTGCCTGGCGCCCGGCGCCTGGCTGACTTTATTTTCACAGCGATTTTCCTGTGGCTGCTTTTCGTGTTTTGCTACCATACTCGTCTTGACTCGGCCGAAGCTGCCTTTCACGGCAACCACTTAAACTAAAGCTGTAGCCGTAGCTGTTTCATTTCCATGCCAAGCTGCAGTTAGTTTTGCCTCTTCTTTTGTACTCTTGAGCATAAGTATTGTAAGCCAGCTGCCATTTGTGGCCACTTACCGTTACTTTCTCAAGGGCTTTTATGATTTAACAGATGAAAAACACGTGGCTGCCAAATTAGTCGACATTTAGATACCGAATATACTGAGCATAAGGTCGTTTCTTATCACAGCACTGCTCATGAGGCATTGCTAAACCTTTTATGTCCTGCATATGATATTGTGGGGCTTAAATTGATTTTATCTTTGTACTGCCCCCAGCTGCAAATCGGATCAGATTTTTCGCTTCGAGTATTTGCAATCAAAATTCCAATGACGTTCAACACTTAATTTGGGGCATCTCAGTCTGTGTGGCTGGGTTTTTATTATTGTTGTTATTGTGGCGTTCTCATTGCATGCTCAAATTCATAAAAAGGATAACAAATGCCAAAGCTACATGGCAGCTGCCTGGACTGTACCATTTCCGTCCATTTGTCTTTGGGGCGTGCCTGGCCATAATATCAAATCATATCTTAACATTTACTCCAGCACAGCAGCAAAACTCAGCCTGTCCCTTTCTCTGACAGAATTTTCCGGCTAGAACGGAATTTCTTAAAGCGTACAATAACAACCAATCCTAGCCAAGCCAGGCCAGGACAGGCCTTTACTAATTTCATAAAGCCAAATGAAATAAAAATGGCGTAGACAGTGCGGGCCACTTATTGTCCCTGAATAAAAGGATTTTACTTCAGTGCCAAGCGAAAATGAATTTATCTCTCACCCAAATTTGTCTTGCGACATTTTTGGCAACATGCTTAAAAGTCGACAGCGTGACAGCTGCTTTAATGCAGTTGAAAATGTCTGGGGAGCCTTTAAAGAGACACTTTGTCACTTCCGGGCGCCAAGAGTTTATGTATGTATATAGCTGGAGCTAAGCAACAATGATGAGTGACAATGACTGCCTTAGTTATAATTTGAAGATAAAGCATAAATATAAAAATAAATAAAAGTTAGAAAATTAAGGGAGACTCACGCATCGGACGGAAGTCATTTTTTATGACAACATTCAAGTGTAGATTGCACTTCGCTCTTCCTTTTGTTTAAATGAGTCACTTAGCCGGCACGATGGGTCGTATGCGCAATATATGCGTTGAAGCACTTCAATTATGATGATTGATGTATATAGGAACTGGGGCAGTGTGAGGGTGGGTAAGAGCGCGTCGAGCGGTTGAGTCGAACCGAGTTGAAGGGGCATTGGCATGCAAAATAAAAAAGGAATTTCGCAAATGAATTGTTAAGTATGCGCCGCGTTGGCTGCCGATGGCATCGCAGTATTTGAAAAACGCCGCAAAGTATGCAGCGCGTGGCGAGTTGGCAAAAAAGGTGAACTGGCACGTCAAAGGCTTACCCAATGGCCAAATATGCCAGTGGAATTTCAAAATGACTTTCAGCCGAACAAACAATAAGGAATGAAAAGCGGATATACCAAAAAAAAAAAAAAAAATAATAATATAAAACAAGAAAAACAACAAAACAAAAAATTGAATATTTATAACACGACGTGCCATTAAATGTCAATGTATTTTTAATTATGCGCCCAAATACCAAGCAAAGAACCCAATTTTTTAAGCCTGGCTTTCAGCTCAGCCACGCTTTCAATTATGCGGCAGCAATTTTCACTTCGTTGCCGCCTGTCAAAAACTTTAAGCGCTATGCTTTGCTTTGCTTTTAATTTTTTCACTTTTATATTTTCCAGTTTATTTTATTTTATTTCGCATTTCGTTTTGTGCTCTGAATGAGCGTAATTAAAATTGACCCTTGGGGACTCACCCAGCATCATAAAAAGTGCGCGCCTGCATAAACAAACCAGTGGATTGAAATACCCTGTATACCAGCTGCGTTTATTGTTGAAGTATTCTAACTTACTTGTACATATATATAATGAATGTCATATTGAAATATCTCTGATGTCGATGGTATATGTACCATAGATATATATATATGTATATCATAGACAAGGCATTCAAACAGATAAGCATATTAACATGCCTGCCTGTATTATTAGTGGTTCTAGATATGACAAAACGACTATTTGATAACAAAATATTGTAAAATTAATAACAGTTACTCACATAAATTTGTATCTTCTCTTTGCCTGCGACCTAAACTGGCATCGTAGCTTACATACCCTTTTTATGCTTACAGGGTATACAAACTTTTACATAATTACCAGCTATGAACGAGTTGAAGAAGCTGCACAAATCTGTTTGCTTTGTTCGTTTGGCTTTTCAGAAGTTGAGCTCATGTGCCAAATGAAATTTTTCTCTTCTGCTCACTCGATGAGCGTTAAACGTTAAATGGGTCTCGTTTATTCTTTCAGTCTTTGCACTCCCTTGTCCATTTAATTTGTGAAGTTTTCTAATTTTTTGATTTCTCAAGAGAGCGAAACCCCATCCCCAACTTCCAATTGCCAGCTGCCCAGCTGTTCAGATGACGTAGAATTTGATATGAAAGTTTTGTCATTGGACAACAAATTGAAACTAGGAAACTCAATTAAAAAGCACACATGTGGAGCTCGTGTGTTAATTAAGCCAGATTTGGTGTTCAAATAAAATGCAAATTAAAAGTTATCACTGCAATGAGTGCGTAACCAGCTGCAAATGCAATTAGTAGCCAATCAGTGGAAAAGCTGATCGAAACTAAATTTTAACTGCGCCTGGCTGCATACAATCACAGCTACTCTCACGGCCACGCCCATACAATTGTTGTCTATATAACAAGAATTCACTTGCAGAATCGTTTCAACTTCTTCTTTATCACTTTTTTTTAAAGGGCATATTAAATTGCGATGAAATGGCCCACAGAACGGGCCCGGCGACACTTCATGTAATTTATTTGGCCCAAAGGCGCAGGCAGTCCCTCTGCTGCGTCCGCTTCATCTCGAACTCCCACTCCTGCCGCTCGGTCAGGGCCATGTTGAAAGCAAAAACGAAGACGAAGACGATGACGATGAGGCGGCAAATGCGTTAAGACGATTTTATGTAAATGTTTTTCGTGCTCATGTTTTAAGTGTGTTTGCCTCGCCGATCCGGCGGAAAAAAGGCAACGGCCGCCCGAACAACAACAGCAACATCATCAACATCGTCAACAACAACAACAACAAAGGATGTCACAGGCTGCCTTCATTGTGTCTGTTCATTTGGAATTTTATTTAAAATGGATTATGCCGCCTGCGAACAGCACAAAAACAAAGAAAGCCTGCACACAAAGAACCTTTAATACTCTTGAAAAAAAATAAGAAAAAAGAAAATACATCATAAAAGAATATGTTTAACAAAATGACATTAAACAAACATAATAAATGTAATCAAAATAAAATGACATCATTTGAAGCGTTTGTGTGTACATCAACTATTTGGATCCTTACGCAACTTTTCGCATTTCGACACCCCTTAAAGAGCGTTCCATCAACATCTATTCTTTATTTAAGGATAAACATATTATTATAGTAATATATTTTTATACACTTATATATGTATAAGAATGGATAAAGTTTTTGTATATATATTGTTTTAGCTGGCGTACCTTCTTCACCTTAAGCATTTCATTCAAAATTAATTTCTAAAAAGTCTTTAATCTTCTGATTTTTATAAGATTTTCGGATATTGATTGATTTATCTGAACCTTTTACTCATTCAACTAAACTCAAGAGCATGTTCCTGAATTTCATTAAATTTGCTTGTTTATTAAATAAAATTAAGTTAATCCTGACAGTGTTTGATTCCTCATAAACTTTAAAAGACTTCTCTCCTTAGTATTAGTTCATAAAATCTGATCTATTTAACTTAATTTTTAACTACTGCAAACCCAATGAAGTATGATTGATTGCTTCAGTTAGAGTATTGAATGGCAAAGGAATTTATGTCTGCTTCCAGCTCTGTTTTGCCTTTTTAGGTGTTTATGTTTGTGCGACAAAGTAGCAGGGCCCAAGCGCCATGCCATTTTAAAGGGCCACCTTGTATCTTGGCCGGCTGATGCTAGCGGCTTTAAGCGGGGTTTTTGAGTTGAATTTAATGAAAAGCGAAATGGTTATTTGATTTCACAGCAGCGACTGCAGCCTCGGCTATAAATCTTCATATGGCGGACGGGTCGCATGTGTGCGAGTCACTCGCTCGGCAATTATCTAACACTCGCTGCAGCCTGTTGGCTGTTGTATTGCTAGGTGGGGCCTGGTGAAGCCTGGTTAAATCAATATACGTCTTATGGGGCACACAATTTACGGCAAATAACGCATTAAATTCTATGGCTAAATTTCATTTGATTGTGAAATCGGGCGAGACGTCGCGACGTCTGGTCGAAGCGCTGATCCGTCGACTCAAGCCCATCGACTGCATAACTCATTCATTTATTAAACGTTTCCTGCCCGCCCAGTCGCCCAGTCGCCCTCATTACTAGCACCAGCCGCCTGCCCACTGTATCGAACCAACAAAGGCGCCAACCGATGGAAAATCGTTGACAATGCCAGCTGGCGTGATAAGCCATTCATTACGATTATTACATTGGGGCATGCGTATGTGAGTGTGTGGGAGGTGTAGAGCAGAGTAGAGTAGAGTAGAGGTATGTGGAGCATGTGTAGCGGCAATAGCAGGATGAACGGCTCGGTTTGGCATAGCTTGGCAAATGCCGCCATGCCGAGCTGGCAAATAAAAAATATTGCTGATAGGAGTAAAAATTTTCATACTCATTTATTTTTATTTACTGCGCGCAATTTGCACATAAAAGCTGAGCAAAAAGACGCACCATGTTGTGCCGTGTTGTGCAAAAGGGTTCTCTTCAAATCTCTGACTTTGACACAAGTGAAAATATCGGAAAATTATGCGTGGCTATAAAAGTAAAGCGCACGGCAATGCTGGCGATGACTACGACGATGGCGATGTAGATGGCGATGACGATGGCGTCAATGTCGATGGCATTGTCAATATTTAAGTTTTGACATTGTTATGGCAGCAGCAGCGACAACAACAACAGCAGCAGCCGCTTGTTGTTTATAGGTGTTGGTTGCTCGGCTGTTCGGGTGGGGTTAATTTATGGTGTTCATGTATGCAAATGTTGTCATAAATGTCAAAATTTTTTGGAAATTTCTTTCAAGAATTATGAGCACATGAACTCGAAGTGTCTGTGTGTATATGAGTGAGTGAGTGTTGGGTTGCGTGGGTGCTTATTTCCATCATTCAGTAGAACAAACCACCCTTAATTAAGGATCTCAGAGCAAGCAGCTTAGCCAGCCGCAAATTGCTGACAGATGCCAAATAAGAGAGTAAAATATGATGCCTGACCTGGACAGAGAGGAGAATGTGGGCTAAAAAAAGTTAGTTGATATCATAAAAGCCATGGTCGAGTGGTAAATCACAAGGCTAGGCGAATGTCATGTGACCAATGCGACAGCAGGCGTATACGCAATTTGTTTTATTTGTCTCTATTCAAATTGAAATTGTGATTGAGTGAGAGTCAGAGAGAGAGAGAGAGAGAGAGAGAGAGAGAGAGAGACAGAGACAGAGCGACTGAAAGTGTGAGAGAGAAGAATATGAATTTGCGATTTTCCGCTTGTTTTGCCAATTAGGCGCCAGTTGACTTTTCCCGAGTTTGCACCAAGCGACGCAGCTTTTCGCGATTTTGCAATAAATTAACTGCTCAACACTTTGGTTGGCCGGCAAACTCGCGTTCGCATTTGAAAATCGGCTTAAAATTGATAAACTGAAAATTAACAGATGAAAACTTTGCGGCTTTGCTGGAATTCCTATAATTGCTGTTAGATAAAAGATTATATATGCTTAAATTAGGCAAATAATCAAATACTAATTTTTTTTAATTACAGAAGATATTGATCACCTAAATATTGGAGTTGATTAAAATTATTTTACAATTTAAATGTAAAGTTTCTAAAAGGCTATGTAAATAGTTTTTTCATGTATAGGGTATTTAAGTTGTGGGATTTGCACCAGTTTTATTGTAATTTCAATTGTAGTGTTAAACTTGCGTGTAATACTTCTAAGTAGGCTTACTTAGTTGTCTTAGTTAACGTCAATCCATTGAACATTTCAATTTAAAATTTCATTTCGTACTCTTTTTAGAGGGTATTTGATGGTCGATGATCAATCGGTGAGCGTCTTATTTTTCTGCAGTGAATATTTTCTTTGATTTTGTTTCGTCGCATTTGTTTGCCAACTTTAATTTACTTTGCTCAACTCGCAGCCTGGCCGTAGACAAGGCGAGCTGTGAGTGCGCGAACTCATAAATTTCAAATCTGTTTCAATTTTCATTGGGCTTTCGGGCAATTGTTGTTGCTGCTGTCGTAAGCTTGTTTATGTTGCTTGGCAAGTGAAAGTTAATACGCGTGCGAATTTTCCAGCTACTTTTAGCACGTGGCTCACAAAATCGGGCAACAGCCACGACAGCAAAAAATATAAAGCTAAACTTTTGCCAAAGGAATTATTCTTGATATGAGATGACATCAGCGCGTATAAGGTTGCATTCCATGTGTGTGTGTGTGTAGCTAGGTGTGCGTGTGCGTGTCAGTGTGTGTGTATCTGTGCACATTTATTTCTTGCTGGCTGTGCCAGTGGTAAAGTTTCGAGCCAAGCACGACTACCTTGCGCGATAAGCAGAACAACAAACACGAGCCAAGAAAACAAAAGAGAATAAGAAACGTCAATCACAACGAAAATTAGATACTCTAAAATTACTATTTGTTGCCATATTCCATAGAATAGCCAATTTTAAGTTTAAGTCAAGATAGGTTACAAGTAATTCAAATTATAAAAATCAAAAAAAGTATTTTAAATATTTTAGTATTTTATTAAATCAAAATCAAGTCGCATAGTTTCTACTTCAACTGCGAAAGTATTTGCCCAATCTAAAGCTTGTTAAGTGTACTCCGAAAGTATTTACTAAATGCGTTACATATTTTGCAAAACATTCAAATACTCTCAGGCAGCGTAAAATGAACTGGCTCGAAGGCTGGGCGTCCTGTCTGTGTGGCACGATTCAAGGCTGTGAGAATAATGTCGGGATGGTCGGAATGCCGTTTCCTCGGGGCTGCAGCAGCTGATGGAATGCAATAAAAAACTTTTCAGACAGCCACGGGATATGCAATGCAAATTCTATAAGCAATAAACGAGAGCCTTTAACTTGGCGAATCTTGAGAAACTGCTGGATATATTAAAAAGCTGATACGCTAAGATGTCGGCTAGAGGCTCGCTAGCGCCGAAAGTACAAACAATTGACTGACTGCGGTACACCAACAAATTTTCTGACACTAATCCCAGCTTAAAAACTTTGCTTTATTTTAATCAAATTGAGGAAGCGAGCGCACACCCCAACAAGCCAAAAAAAAAAAACAAAAGTAAAAGAAGCCATTGGCCAAATGCGCAACTGGCACGGCACAGCTGCAAAACGCCCGGCGGGAAGGCGACTGTGAATGAAGTTTAAGGGAGCAACCGCAAATTGTATACGCTACGTACGACTGCTACGTGGGGCACTCACCAAAACAATGCCACACAGTGGCAATAACGGGCCAAAAGCAGCCGGAAAGAATTGCTCAGTAATTTAATTTAAGCATGCGGATGGCTCCTCTCAGCCTCCTCTGCGCCTGGCCAAAGTAGCAAGCGTCAGTTAGTGGTGCGTGCTCCATAAGCCCAAATGTCAATATTTGCCTATGCCACGCATTAAGCGCGCCAAACCATGTGACTCAAATATGTGTATGTGGGGTGTCTGTGTGTGTGTGTGTGTGTGTGTGTGTGTGTGTGTGTATGTGTGTGTGTAGAGTGTGTCTTTTTGGGGTGCGTTGAGCGGACATTTAAAATATGTTGTCTTGCCACCAGTTGGTTGCCAGGACGCTTTGCTTTTTGGGCCATACAGCTGCATATCTATAGCCAGAACCGCCGGCGAGAGCGGAAATTAGCAAACGATTTAAGCTGTGGGGGGCTCATATGGAGCGAGACAACGCGGCGTATGCGTGTTATTTGGTTTTGCTGCGACTACGCTAACTTTTTTTCTCTTTTTACATATTCCTTAACAATTTCCTGTTATAAGCAAATCAAGGATGTAATAACGCAGTTCAATGCGCGCACTTTAAGCAGGCAGAGGGGGTCCAAGAGACGATTGAAAAATAAATGCCGTTGATTATGATCTTAAGAGTTGCCACAGTCGGTAATGGCCGAAAAAATAGCTGCATAGTGTATTTTACAGCCCCGGGGTTACGCCCATTAGTTAACAGTTTTTCTTTCTTTCTTTTTTCGAGTTTAGGCTTTGCATTGAAAAGTGTACAAAAATATTTAGAATAACAAAAAACAAAAAAAAAAGGCTATCCACATAGACCAACACACAGCAACACATGCTGGGACGCAGTTTGATGGCATGTAAAAGTACAGTAGCACTAACAACAAGGACAGACTTAAAGAAAAGCCAGTCAAGTGTATGAAATTTAACAAAGACCTTAACCAAAATTGCAAACACACTCACACTCACACTCACCCACTCGACTGCCACTCACACGTACTGGGAAAAATAATGAGAAAATATCAAAAGTGTGCCCACTTTTGATATTTTGTGCTAAGGCCCTCGGGCTCGGTCCCAGCTGAATGTCAACTTAAAGCTCTTGCGGCTGCCGGTTGGCCAACAAGCCGTGGCCGAGGCGTCCCTCTCCGGCCGTCCTGCCTGGCTTGCTTTCCACTTTCCAGCTCGTTGTATTTCTTTTTTTTAAAGTATCCGAGCAGGGTGAAACTGACGCTAATGAGCTACTTAGACGATGACTTAGGTCATTATTGTGTGTGTGTGTGTGTGTGTGTGTGTGTGCTTGCACATCGTGACATTACACATACGCAACGTTGTTTTGGCCACACTTTGTGGTAAATGTAAAGCCGACGACAACTGTTGTCAGACATGTTCTTGTCGCTCTTGCTGTTTTGAGATACTTGAGCTGGCTGTAAAGCAAACTTTAAGGCGACGTCCTCCGTCTGCTCTCGGCATTGTTCTGCGCCTTTTGTCCTCATGGTTGTGCACTACCCAAAATATGCTATATTGTATTCGATTAATATTTCAATAAAGTGTTTGTGTATGGGCTGCCCTTAACGGATTACAATAATCAGAGTTCTTTTGTGCCGATTGCCACAATGGGCCGGCCATCAAGTGGAAAATTAGCTGCTTATGACCATTCAGAGCTCCCTTTGCAGAGTGCACTAAATTATGTACTCAAACGCAATTTTTAGGCCTTTGAGTTTGCAAAATTGTCCCGCGGCTAAATTGAAATCATTAGCCAGCTGACGAACAATGGCTGTTGATTTACGGAGCCACAAACGCCGCGGGCTTCATTAGACAGCGACAGACCAAAAATAACACAGATCACACACACACAAACACACACACACTGACTGATAGACATGTGCGTAATTGCCAACACCTCATTAGGCAAAGCAAAAACTTTACTTTAATCAGGCAGCGCCACCGCAGCCGCCCCAAATTTGAGAGTGAAAACTTTCAACAGTTGCCCCATCAGCTGGCTGCCAATTAAACGCGTCCATCGCAATGTTTACCCAACACAAACACGACAAAAGCAACAGAATTCGATCGCACCGCCTGGGGAATGGGCTGTTAGGCCTTTCAAAGCTGAAGCTGGAGGCGAGCTGACAGTAAAAACCATCGACATAATTCTGGAAAATGTGATTTTATTAATTAAATGGGACAGGCAAGTGTCAAATCAGCGACAAGGCGTGGCCTGCTCCTGCCTCCTGCCGCCTGCAGCCTGCCGTCTCTTTCCAGCCACCATTCGTTGTTGCGGTTCAATGTGCTGCGAATGTCTCCGCCGCCGCCGACTGCGCACAACAATTTTAAACATGTCAACATGGTGTCATAATTATAATATTCAGCACGGGAGTGTGTGTGTGTGTGTGTGTGTGTGTGTGTGTGTGTGTGTGTGGGACTGTGTGACTGAGTGTGGGCGTATGTTTTTGTTGTGTTGCTTGTGTGCTGTTCGATTCGCTTGCACATTGGAGCCTTAAATTCGCGACCCCAAAAGCCACGCCTGCAAGGCGTAGCCTGTGTCGACGCTATTGTTTGGTTTTACGCTGGGCGGCATTTTTAATGATGGCTCTGTATTGGGGATCGGGACCAGCAGAGCTGAGGGACCAGCACTATGCCTGACATTGGAAATTGTATTCTGTTGCTGGTATGGTGTTCGCTGCGGGTGGCTGGTTAACTGATTGGTTTTGTGGTTGGTTTTAAGCCGCCTTTTAAAAGCCATTTATTAGGGACTACAACGACAATGCCACTAATTGCTTTGCTGTCCAAAATGGGCAAAAATTTGATGAACGAGCAGCTATCGACAAAGCCAGAATAGATACGCTCAGTAAAATATTATGAGCTTAAACAGTCTGCGTCTAAATGGTTTGAAATTAGTCCAAGCTGGCATTTTCAATTTTTAGCAAATATCTACAATTTCTATGCCCTGTACACCCTAATCAGATCATATGTGTTTCGCACATATCTAAATTGTTTTACATCTTCCACAATATTAATATCCTTAAGGATACAATCAAAAGCTTTGAAATTATTGCTCATTGAGCATACTTCTACCTAAAAATGAAAGAAATGATAATTTATGCTGAATAGAAAAGATTCTCATAGCAACTATGTAAGATAATGTGCTAATCCTAACGGATCTATGCAAATGAAAAAAAAACTTTTTTATATAAGATTTTGTATACACTTTCATAGCTCTCTTAAGATGTGAATAAATGATTTGAGATTAAGTGTAAATACGGAATCGGAATTTGGGTAAGGTCAGAGCAATCTCTCTGTCCTGGAAATAAACTAAAAATATTATTATCATTAATTATTCTAGCTATTTGTTTATTTATTTTTGAGCTTTGAAGTGGGTCATTTTATTTGTAAATATCTAACAACATATTTATCTCAATTTATGCTACTTTCCTTTTTTTATTCGAATCACTAGTTATTCTCTTTGCTGGGAGTCTTAAATTTAAAGCATTTTTAGTAGCAAAAAGGGAAGAAATAATAAAAACGAAATAGACGAAAAACAAGGAGTGGAAAGAAGAAAACTGTTGGCCAACTGACCTAGCGGCCAGCAGTTGGCTGCACGTTATCCCGGCCACTTAGTCTTGATTAATGTGTCGCATTTGCCTGCGGAGCCTGGCGTCCGGCTCGTGCACCCGTAAATAACAGACCCACTCGCTCTCCACTGACCGATGTCAGCCCGTCCACTCAAATGAGCTAGTTCTTTTTTATTGCTTCAAGGTTAATTGGAAATGCCAAAGCTATATAAAAACTTGTTGTTTTCGATTTAAGTTTTCAGTTTATTATAATTTTTACTATTTTTATAAAAAATGAAATCATGAAAGTTGCACTTTTTGATGTGGTTTAACTTTCGCATGCGCTTTATTTATTATGGATGCAATAAATATTTATAGTTGATCTTTATGTATGTGAAGTGTGTGAGTATGCATGTCTGTGTATGTGTATGAATATATTAAAAGGTTTGCTTAAAGCACCTGTCGCTGCTTCTGTTTCAACTCAAATTTGCTATAGATTTCAAAATTTCATTTTTTCTTGCTTGTCTGCATGTTGATCGCTTGTCGAAGTCGCCGTCAGTCAATCACTCACTGGCATATTGATTGAATGCTGCGCCCTGCATCTCAGCTGTGCGTGTGTGTGTATGCTTAACCTGCCCCGACGGGCTGGCGCTCCACGTCTGGTTGCAGCCCACACGCTCAACTTTGTGGCAAAACTTAAAGCGTTTTCAAAATGGAGCAACGACAATGTGAGCTTGTGGCTGGCTGCCCAGGAAGGCATCTCTCTAGTGAATTTTCCAGATAGCTTGTTACAAAAAGGGCACAACACATTCATAATGTGGACAGTAATGTGTGTGAGTGTGTATATATGCGTGTGTGGCAACAAAAATGTAAATGTTCGCAAGCATTTGCTAAGAGACAACGACTGACAGAGACAGGGACCCGCATGATAACACGCATATCTCGATGGGTTATTGCCTAGTTTTTGGGACTGGATCCCTTCGGTGGGGGGGAATCAAATTAGAAACAGACACACACACACTTACATACAGAGTACAGTAAAACTCATATGCATAAATATTTGTGGATTTGGTCGCACCGCGGCGCGACGCTTCGCAGCTTTTGCCCACAGAGTCCAATAACAATGCGCATCAAAATGAACCGACAATTGGGCATGCGGCTGCAAACACACAGCCCGAAGTCGAAGGCGATAAATTTGAATAGGGGTTACCATCTCTGTGTGTGTGTGTGTTGTCTGTAGATTTAGCGTGAAGAGTCTTTATTGTTTGCAAATACGCAAATTGGCGTCTAGCATGCCGTCAATTGCCGACAATTGGCGTCAATTTCACATTGCACAAGTGCAACACTTACCTCGCACTTCGGCAGCGGACCCTCGGGCATCTTGACCTTCCAGCCTAGCAGCGGCGGAATGCATATGAGTGCTGACATTATCCACACCGCCGTGATCATGACAGCCGCTCGGGCGGGCGTGCGGGACTTCAGATAGTCAACGGCCTTGGTGATGCTCCAGTAGCGATCGAGCGAGATGAGGCACAGATTCATGATCGAAGCTGTGCAGAGGAGCACGTCCATGGCCGAGTGTATGTCGCACCACCAACTGCCGAAGATCCAGTAGCCCATCAGTTCATTGGCCAGCGAGAAGGGCATTATGATGAGGCCCAGAAAGAAGTCAGCTACGGCTAGCGAGGCAATGAACCAGTTCTGTATATTCTTCAGTGACTTCTCAGTGGCTATCGCAATGATCACCAGCATATTGCCCACCACTATAATGATCATCAGTATGGTCACAATGATAGACGCGATCACAATGTGAGTCAGCGTATAGCCGCTCGGATAGCGTCCATCCCAGTGCACTTCCGTGCCGTTGCTGCTGTTGGCCAACAGGCCCAAGCTCATATTGGCCGTTGTCTGATTGTAATAGCTGCCCGCCATTTGGAGGCTGTTGTTGTAGAAGCTGCCATTCAGCAGGTAGATCGTATCATTCACTTGTGGCGGCATCTCCAGCAGGTTCGGCAGTTGCACCTGCCCATCGACGGTCACCAGCGGCGGATTGAGTGTGGCAGCTGGGTTGCCATTGGTCAGCGATGCTGCTGCTGCTGTTGTTGTTGTCGTTATTGTGGCACCGCTTGAGAATACTGCCAGGAAGTCATCGTTGCTGATGTTGCCCGTATTGATGCTGGCCTCCACTTTGGCGTAGTCCATGTTGCTGCTGTTTCTGCTCTTTCTGCTGTTGTGACTGTTGTCAAGTGTATCTATCTCTGTCTAGCGTCGGATTGGTCCCATGCTGGCGCTGTCCGCTTCACTTGGCTATGCAGATGTGTGTATATATATATATATATATATATATATGTATATATATGAATATATGTTTGTATATATAAATAAATATATATTTGTATTTATAATTAAATTTGAAAATGCGGCCGGCAATTTAGCATTCGTTTGCGCGCGTTTCAATTACGTACATAATTCTGTTCTAACACCCAATTAAATCTAATAATTTATCTAATGCCTAGCATAGTTTTGCGATTTGCGATTTGCGATTTGCAATTATTCGATTATGTTTTTACCCGTTTTGCACCGAAACTTGTGTATGTGCGAAGCGCTTAAAGTCGCGTGAGCGTAAAACGCGCGCGTCTTTCATATAACTATTAATTAATATTACTTTGAATAATACATTTATATTCTGTTATTGTTGTTGCTGGATAAACACACATATACCGACACCGATACATACACATAAAGAGACACAGAAATAGATAGAGATAAATACACACAGACTTAACGTATACTATGGAAAAAGACTGACTATATACAATAGGGATCCGTCGCCGGGGCACCACAATAACCCCACTCTCGATATCTCGATCTCGATGCCATCGATCTGCCCGATCTGCATTCACATTGCGCCTTCGCCTCACTGCAGTCACAACATCACACGCACTGCCGCTCTTTCGTTTTATTGTTTTTTTATTTACACTTGATCAACAGTTTGTCTATATTTGGGATAAATAGTTCTGTTCGTGCGTCAACTCGTTTATTTACAATATATTTGTGGACAGTTTTCTTTTCTGTTTTTGTTCACTGGACGCGCGCACCTCACAAAATAGTCTCAATCGGGCGTGGGCATTTCTTGATTCGATTTGGCGCTTTTTCTTTGGCTAAATGTATGTGATTTTTGGTACTTTGGCTGTTTGGCTGATTGGCTACTGGGCCAGCTGACGCGCCCGCAACACGTTCGCACCGCTGGAAATGCACATCTTAACTGAATGCCCCAACATTTGCTACCAAAGTTGTCTTCCACACACGCAGCCTCTGCGGCTTGCTTCGGCTTTCGCATCGGCACCGATTCGTGTTCTTCGCTGCTCGGCACATTCCGTTTCGCCAGGGAAATTCGCTCACGAGGAAATTTTCTCTTTGGCGCTATTTGTGTTCCACTTCCCATTCGTTTCAACTGCGTTTGTTTTGGTCAAAGTGTGTGTGTATGTGTGTGAGGGAGGGGCGTGTGTGCGCGGTATTTCTAAGCCCAAAACCTAAACCCAAAAACCCAACCCGAACCCATTTGTTGCAGCACTTTTCACGTTTTTCATTTCACTGTTGCACCCTCTAGCCCAAAGGGTGTACGGGAGTATGTGTGTGAGTGAGTATGGGCATGTTTGCTACAAATGTTGGCCATGCGAACGAGGCCCATGTGTGCGATGCGGCCTTTTGTTTACATTTTTTATTTCAACCCACATAGCTGGCTTTGTTTTCACGCCAAATGCTGGCAGGCTCACCTTTTAAATACTTCTCACGATTTGCGGCCTGTTAAAGTTGCGCCTCAACTGTGCCAATAAAGGCCCAAGAATGAAGCCATCAAAAGGCGTGCGGGCTCACGAAATACAATTCATAGGCCTTTTTCTATATATATAATATATATATATATATTTGGAGAAACCTCAATACATACATATAAATATATATATTTATGTGTAAATTCTTATGAATGCCAACACATTACGCACATTATACGCTATAGTCACGTAGATGGGGCACATAATTGAAAAGCCAACTTGTGCGTATCAATCGTGCAACCAAACAGGTTGTTCTGATATTTGTTGTTGTTATTATCGTCGTCGTTGTTGTTGTTGCTGTGGTTGCTGCTTCAGCAGCTCGCAATGAAATCAGCTAGAAATTATTATGATAATGAAGAGTTGAGCGCACACTCAGCTCGCCTGGAAGTTTTTTATGAGCTGTGCTGCGCTGCGCTGCCAAGTATGCATCATGTATACGCTGCGTATGAGTTATTCGAGTTATTTGATTACGTTAAGCATACGCCGTGCTGCTGCCGTGAATAATTTCAAATTACACGCAGCAAAGCGACATCAACATAATAAATCTGAAAAGGGCCGACACTTGACAAACAAGCAGCGAGCGAGCTGTTACGACATCAACTTATTTGCCGTGACATCCAGACACACACACACACACACACACACACCCACACACACACACACTCACATACGCACACTCTTATAGTGACCTGACATATGCCGGAAAGACTAAGCAGCCGAAAGAGCAGCAACAGCAGCGAATACTCAGGCTTCAGTGCCTAACAGAAGATTGCTTGTCAAGCGCTGATTATATTACCGGCCTCTGGAAGCTAGACAGAAGGACACACACAGACACATTTGTATGTAAAGCCAATCAGTGAGACATACCCTCTCGCACTAGCACAATAAACAGCCGCAGTGTCAGGCAGAATCAAATTGCGCATACGCCGCATGAACCTATGGGCTGTAACCAGTCTGACGGCATGGATAATGCGCAAATCTCTCAGATGCGCATGCATTAAGTTATGCACATACATATGAGAGTATATATATGTGTGTGCGTATGTGTATGTGTGTGTGTGTGTGTGCGTACTCGTATGCATATGCATGCCTCATTGCGACTGCAGCACGCACATAGCAGCCACTAATGACGCCTTCATCTTTCTGTCTGCATTTATGTTTCCGTTGGACTAAATCTAATTTTTATTCGCCGCACGTTTTGCATAATGAAATCGGATTTGTAGCCTGACGTAAACTGCAACTAAAAATGGGGGCGTGGCTTTGAACGGGGTCAATGCTTGCGAGCGTCACATAATTCGCGCACTCTTCAAAGGGGTGTTACGGTCCCTAGGAATGTGATAAAAAAAAAAGAGTCATCTGACTCTATCATAACTCTATCTCTATCTGAATATCATAACTCTATCTGAGGGTATGTAAGTGATATAGTTTACGCTAAATAATGGAAACTTTGATGGAATATTCTAAATATGGAGTTTATTTCTGCATTGGCTTAGAATCGACTGTTAAATGTGTATATGAACTGCAATGTAACTGAAAGAAAGCTTGAATGTCTCAACTGTTTTGGACTGTGTAGAGGGTATCTGCTAAGCCTAATAAACACACGCGACTAGAGCCCGTTGCTTCTGTTTTTCGAAACTTTTTCAGACATAAGCGTTTTGTCACTACACGATTGGGAATAGCAGCTGGGAGCTATGAGCTGACAACTGGGTAAAAGCAGTGAGAGCAGCTGCCAATTGGCCAGAGCCTTGCTTCGTGGACCATTGGAATGGGCGACTAAAGGCAAAAAAAAAAGGAAACATTTTCAGTGCGCGGGTTCAGTTGAAAAATGCGCAAATGCAACTCGCTAATGGCTGCGAATATTTTATGTGCGCTTATCAGTCGCATTAGCTGGAAAACTGTTGCTAAAAGCTTGTCGTATCCTAGGGGAGTTCTGTGCTACTTTATGCCATGACGTCGGGCTGGTCCCGGAAATTACGTTACTCATACGCACCGTAGCGCAGCCCGATGCATTATCTTAATTTAAAAGCGCGTTACAGCCAGAGGTATATAGCAAAGCATTGGACAGGTTGGCAGGCAGCTCATATGCCATGTTTTAGTTTCATTAACTTGGCTGAAAAACTCATTTATCAACCTGTCAGCGGCAATTATTTATGCCCGCCCCCACCACAGACGGCGCGCAGTGCGTTTAATGTGCACGCGCATAGCAGAAAATTATAGAAAATGACCAGCAATGGCAAAAGCATCTTAATTTTGCCTGTGACTGAATTGCCAACCGTTAACCGAAATAACAAAATCGAATTAATGGCTAACCTCTTCGATTCGTAAGTCGCCAACTTTACCATTTAGTATAAACAAAGAGCATTGAAAGTTTTAATCTCTTGATATGGCTTCTGATTTCGAACTGATTCTGTTTTCCGGCCTGCCATCGTGCCATTAGGCTGCCAATTAGCCCAAGGCAGCGCCGGCAGCACGTGCGCTCAATTGACAATTGACGACCTCTGTTGACTGGCCGACGGCCATTGGGGCACATTGGGGCACATTGGGGCACATTGGGCAGAATGGGAGCACGAACGGGTTGGTTGTTCCGTCCGGCCAACACGACCTCTATGTGCATGTCACTAGCGCCTCAAAGCACAAAACATAACCAAATTTACTGCTTGGCCGAGCACAGCAACAAACACTTCTGCCAACAGCTGCAGCTTGGACAAGTAAGTTTGCAAGGCAACCAAGTCAGAGCCAAGATTATTATATCATAAAAAAAGAAGCTAATTCAACCGATTGTAATTATTATTTAAAATAATATCATTTATAGTAAACAATTATAATAAAATATGGTAAATAATATAATTCTATATTCTTATATATATTCTTAATAATATTATTTACTTTTGAAACTGTTCGAGTTCAAGCAAATTCACCAATAAAATCGTTCGTATCATTATGAACCAGAAATGAAAATAAAATAAATCAGATAAGAGTGGAATGAAATTAATATACAATAATACATCTACAATTTCAAATTGCATCGAAGATTGCGGAAGCAACCTGCAAAGCTCATTATATGGTAATTTATGAAATATATGAATTAAGCTCATTTATACCACGGACTTAATTCGATTCGGTTAACTAAGTAAACATATAATATATAAGAATACATATAACATATAAGAATATTTCTCCTGTAATACTTACAGTGTAATTCTCGATTAGTTATTAGAAATCTAAATTCTCTTATGGAAATGCCTAGTTTTATACTCAAACTTTCACTGCTGAGACTTGAACAGTATCCATTATCAAGGATTGGCTGCGAAGTGTGCAATTGTCAGTTGTCATAAAATTTACGCGCCTAATTGCTTGCCGTTTGCTGTTGAACTTTCGACGGGTCCAACGACATCATTTATTATTTTTATTTACGCAAGAACAAGCGTTTTATTGACACCGTCGACACGACGAGTGGCGGAGTGGTGCGATAGTCAATAAGGCAGCGACAACTCAAAGGACTTTGCCAAAAACTGCCATTAATCTTAAGGCGAAGTTGTGCAGCTAATTGCGCCGCACTCGGCTGTCTGGAACGGCACAAGGTCATTTGCCTCTAGGCAAGTCGACGAAGAAAACACTGCGGCATGTTTACCTCGTATCTATGGCCCGAACAACTCTTGGCCGGCTGCACAATCATAAAAGGCCCTTTCTGGACATTAATGCGTTTAATGCTCCACGAATTTAATGTGCGAAGGACAGGACAGGTCGAGGTAGACAGCAACACGGCCAGGTAAAATATTCAGACTTATTTATGGGCCGAGGCAATCAGAAAAACGCTGCAAGTTACCCACATATAACACTTAAAAAAATTTTAATTAGCTGCCCCGACAACATAACAAAGCAAAACAAAGCCAAAGGGGGCGAACAAAAGCGACGTGGCACAAAAAGCGTTGTGAGCGCAGCATCCTGTAAGCTTTGGCCTGTGGGCTCGACAGCCATGGAGGTAGATGTGGACATGGCATGACAAGGCATAGCGCGGTATGTCCAGTGCAGTCCAGGGAAGTAAACATCAAAACTGGCAACTAGAAATGAAGCTGGCCGCAGCGCTATCAAATCTGCGCTAGCTACGAACAGTTACGTTCTGTTGCGTTCGCTCGCTTGCCTTTGGCCTTTTCATAGTTTGCTGCTGTGCATTATTTTCGCTGCGACTGTATAATGAAGAATTTTTCATTGCCTAAACCAAAAATGTTGCAACACAAAGGGCCTCTGGTTGTGGCAGCAACATCAGTAGACGCTATGACTTAATTACAATTTTATGTAGCTGCAATGGAAACTGTGTAAATACCTTTTAAAGAATGCTTTGAGGTTTACATAACTGACTGCATACGAAATCACATCATTTTATATACTTACCCTACATATTATTTTAAAATTGTGTACGTTAGTCATATAATTTTATCAGGACCATACTGCATAACATATGAAAATTAAATTAAAAGAACAGGGGATGCTTTAAAAAAATTGATTATGGTCAGTTTACGCGACCTTTACTATTGTCTTAACAACTGTGTCTATAAGGCTTTGGAGATTTACTTCAGCATCTTCAAATTAACAGTCCTTCTTTGAATTATGCCCAACAAGTACTTTAAACTTAACTTAGAAAACTTTTAATGTTGTATGAAATTTACTTGTTGAAATAAAATTTAAATATATATATATATATATAGTATATATATTTGTTTAAATTTTTTATATAATATAGATCTTCAATTAAATGTAGAGTACGACTAAACTCATCATCAGCACGTTATGAGCAGTACGTTTTCTGGCTCACAGCATGAAACGATATACATACACATATTTCATTTCGGCAGTTGTAAACTCTGCTCAATTGGGTTCCATTGTTACAAACATATGTCGATGCAATTGAGTTATTAACAAAGCTGTAAAAATGCTAATCGCTCACTGAGTGGTCAACTGCAATTTCTGGAGATTAATAATTAAGTTGATTGAAATACTTTCTTCAATTGGCTAACAAAGAACTCAAATTTTGAAATTTACCACAAAACTAATTGTAAAATTATCTTTAAATTTCATTTAAATATGATTCTCTAAAATAAATGCTTCGTAAAACCCAGCTGCAAATCATTTAGAACTATGGTGGCAATGTTCGCTCTCAATAAGAATGAAATTGAAATTTCCAAATAGAAACTTATTTGGAATATATTTGCATAAAGTGTCATCTGTGCGAGTTTTATGTGCGTTGCATACGTCTGAACAATTCCTCCCACGCAACTTCTGCTGCAAAAGTGCAAATATTTGCGTGCCCTTTTTTCCGTCTTGTTGCATAACAAATTTGGAAACTAATGCTTACAACAATGTTGCGTGTTACGGCATTGTAAAACATGCGGCATTACAAGCGGCAACATTAAATGCAACATGAGAGCAGCTGCTCTGGCTGCAACAACTGGCAGGACAGGGCTTTAAGTGGGTGGCACTGGCTACGTCCACTACTAAAAGCCTTAACAGAAAACCAAGCTCCAGCTGTGCCAATACACATTAGACACGCTCATAAAGCAGCCCTGCAGTATGTGCATCGTGATTGCTTTCAATTGATTTTCAATCAGCATTTTCAAGTAAACTGCGGCCTTCATTATGGCCAGTTCGTAATGGCGGCCGCCAGCGTGTCCCGAAAACCGCCTGGCCATCTTATTGAGCACTCAAGCCTCATTGCTCATGCGACCAATAGCAGAAGGTGAAAAAGCTTTTAGACTGTCCTAAGCCCACCACTCCACCATGCCAAAGCCTCTCAAAGCAATGGTCGCTCATTTTACACAAGCAGTCGCTAGGCTTGGCCATGCAACTCATAGTGCATCCCACACATCACTGAAACCTTTCTATTTGCCAACTGCTGCGCCACATATTGCATATCGCAAATACCTTTGTTGCAGCAATTGACTTGCAATATTTGCCAACAGCTAGCCTTTGCTGTACAGGTTGCGCTGTTTGAAGTAAGCGAAATAACTGCAAAATATTGATATCAAATGCTATTGAATATAGTCTAATTGCCGAAGAATTAATACCCTTTCAATAAAAATAGACTATTTTTTTTTTAATATTTATTTAATTTTTTTATTTTTTTGTTGTTACTTCATGATAAGAATGATACCATTTGAATTTGCTCTACAACAAATTTATACCTACTATCACTGCAGTTTAAGGATAATACCGAGCGGCATTCACCCTTTTGTTTGTGGCAGTCATAAAAAAGTGCAAAAAAGCTAGTTTTTTAAATTGAATTTTTGCGATTGTTTCATGCTGTTTCATATTTTTCCTTTTTTTGAATTCTATTGCAATTCATGATACTTTCAAACTGAACAAATAACACACAGTCCTTTTGCAGCAAAACGTAAACTAATTGAAATATCGTTGACATTCAATGCTGTAGATAAACAAAAAATCAAAGTGAGCCCATGGGGTTTTTTTTTGGCATTCAGAAAAATATATGAAAAATGCCTTTAATAATCTTGTGACAGTGGAATCGGCTTAAAGCAGCTTAAGTTGACTTGATGTAGCTGGTTAGAGTTTAACAGCGGCTCACATATGGTTAACAAACTGCAAAAGAAGAAACTTATTTAATGAACTTCCTGATGTCGACTCAACCTTTCAACTTATGACCTGACCGATGGCCAGAGGCGCCACAGTTTAGTTGGCCATGGCCGTGAACATCGCCGCTTGGCTTGACCCTCGCTTCATTTGGTGAGAAAACTTTTCGCATACATGCAAGATACGTGCCGAAACTTAATTGGCACTAACCAGGTGGATGTCCCTCTTTAAGAAAACCAAAGAAACAAGAAAGCAGAAACAAAAGATTCTGACTTGAATTTATTGGTTTCCATTATGAAACTACTTTTGCTCCAAGCCGCAGCACCAGCTGGCCATAATTAATTAATAGAGCATCGTTGAAATAACTAGCAGCTCATAAAGAGCCTGCGGCTGGGCAGTGCACTTCTCGGCCTTGTTTTGCATAGTGAAAACCTGTGCTGCTCGAGCCCTGAGATAATTTCTGCGCCACAAAAATGTTAACTGAGCCAAGCCACAGAGACTGAATTATTTCTACGAATTTCATCATATTGCTTGCGAATTCCCTTTATGCCAAGCGTTGAAAGCAAAGCTCGAAAGAATTTGCTTTTTGCATTTTATGTTCAAGTTTATGCGCTAGAGAAGAGAATATTAGTCATGTGAAACTTGCAGAAAATATTCATTGGCTGAAAAGTAACTTTTAGTTGTTTAACTACAAACTAAGAACTTGCATGAGTTAATCAATATCTTTGCTTGAGTACACAAACGGTCATAGTATTTCTATTACATATATATAAATATAGTTAATATTTCATTACTTTTGCTTCGGGTCACATAATTAGCTAACTCAAACTTGCAAATATGCCAAAAGACATGATAAAGTTATCCTCCGATTAGTCATATAGTACTAAGCTTAAGTAGTAAATTTAGAAGGCTCTGAGACTACAATTTTGTATATGCACAAAAGCAAAACATTTGCTTTCTATTAGGATTACATCAAAAGATGAAACATATTTGGGACACAGAATTCGTTTGCTGCTATAAAGATTTGAAAAGCTGTAGCTAACGATGAAATCTACAAAAATATATTTAAATGCTTTATGTATTTTATAATTCTATTCGAAATATTTTAGTTACAATTGATATATATATGATTATATAACAAAATTATATGGAAATATTATGTAAATTATATTTGAAAACTATTATAAGCACAAAAATCATAAAATTTTTATAAAGATTATTATTTATTTAAAAAAAGACCAAATTTCTGCATACAAAATGTTCTATCTGAATGTTTCAGTATGATTCATAAGAGACATATCTAAGTTCTTTCAAAGATATTTAAGCTATTAGCAAAAATACAAAGCTGCCTTCCACTGCACAGTCAAACACAATTACGGATCCTTTTGAAATGTTAAAAGTAAAAAAAGTACAACTTGTAATTGAAATTCATTGGCTTGGCGGATTTTAATTAAAATTATTCAGCCTGCACTTAGAGTGTGCGGTAGACAACATAATTACGAGGTGCCTGAATAAGAATCAGAGTTCGAATTTGAATTTGAATTTCAATTAAGGAGCAAAGAAATGCGCACGATTGGATACAAAACACACCTAAATCAAGCGCATCTGCCGCGACGCTTCCATCGCCCCATCTCCAGCTGACACCTGTCCCGATTTCGGTGTCAGATTCGGTCACCCAAAAGGGTCCACTTTGTTGGCGTTTTGAGTTTTACGCGCTGCGCGTAATTGCAAAATGCAGAGCGAGATAGCATCAGTTGCTGGACTTGAATTGAATTTCGTGATTTAAAGCAAATGCTTTTTGCGCACTTATTTCAAATATTTCTCCAGCCATTTGTCAATGTTTGATCTGATCTGCTGAGGTGGGGGTCCAGCAGCAGCTTAATGCAAATGAAATTGAATCAAGTCATTTAGAAGTTCTTCGACAAACACTCGCAGTGCAGCGAAAATCTCTTCAAGCGACAGCTGTCCATTAAATAATTGAAAAATGCACTGGCAGTGCGAGTAGAAGAGAGAAGAGCGATGGCGTGGACGATGGAGGCGAGAGGGTGGAGACAAATGCCTTAAGGTAAAGCATTTGACAACTTATCAGCCAACGCACAGAGCAACATGCACGGGCTGCTGCTAAGTATAGTGGAACTCAAAGCGATAATGTAATGTAAGGCAATTTGTGCCAATAAATCAAATTGCTTGTGCGATTCGGCAACTTGAACTGCGGGCAGGAGAATTGATACAAACTCGGATGCGGCAGACGTGTGGGAATAAGTGACGCACAGGCATTTGGCATTTGTATTGTTGCTGATACTGATGCTGATGATAAACTAAATCAACGAAAATTGGCTTACGAGTTTGGGATTTTGAGTTATTGCAGCCCACGCTGAGTATACGTAACATATCATTAGGGGCGCATTAGCGCCGCCATCGACCAAGAGGTATCTCCGCTGTCTGTTTCATCAGATAATAAAGTCGTGCACATTGAGACTTTGTGAAAACTTTGAGAAAACAAGTCGCATGGGCTCGTAATTAGTGGGCGCGGCATTGTAAAACTTTTGCACTGCCATAACATGCATTTTATGCTTCTATTTGGTGTTGATTCATATATTATTGCAACGAAAAGTTTTACAAAAATTGTGAAAGTTGTTTGTCGCACGCTCGAAATGCTTTTCAGTCGCATCCATGAATGACTTATGGGCGTGTCACTTCAGTGACCCACAATCCACAGACACTGAAACTTTGACAACTCAGTCGCATACCGCATGCAGATCCCATTGACTATCTGCGCTCGGAAGCCAAATGCAGTTGATTCAAAGTTTCAAGCCATCCGCCAGCCCATCTTCCCTTTCTACATGTGAGGCTTATCTTTTGAACAGCAGCGGCCTTTGATAGTTGAAGTTTCCCAGTCTGTTGCCACAGCAATGAATGTCAGTTGTCTGTAGTCAGTGCCGCCGTCGCCACTTGAGACAAGTTGCAACTGTGGGTGCAGCCTCAAATTAAAAGTAGAATTAAGAAAGCCAAATCTGATTTGGGGTTCATTTTCATTTGCCCGCCGCACTGGAATTATGGCAATGACAAGCAGTTGGCAGCAGGACGATAACATTTTAGATTTCTTGAACATGAGAGAAAATTAACCAAATTTGGGTTAAGTGCATATGAAAGTAAAGTGTGTACTTACTTGAGTGCGAGCACCGGGGCGCATATCGAAGCCAAGGGTATATTCAACTTGTAGCATTTGCTTGAGTGCTGCCAGTTGCATAAAAGGTGAACTAATGTTGCCCTGTCGAACGTTTGCTACTGTAATAATTGCTAAGCCTTGTCGCTCTTACACTCACACCCACACGCACACACGCACACTCTCAAACATACACACATATTAGATCTGCACACATTTTCGCATCTAATGGATTTTTATACGGCAACATGACGACGTGCCGCCATTTAATCTACACTCAATATGATTTCATTACGCAGCAGGAGTCAAACACACACGCACAACCACAACCATATACGATGGCTATCATATTTGGTGTGCGTTTGATTGTATTTATGCGCCATAATCAGCATTATGAGAGCCTTTCTATACCCTGGACCCATTAAATTGTATTACAAAAGGGTATGTTTCTGTTTTAGTCGTGTATGCCATAAGCAGAATGTTGTATCCATATACATGAAGACATGAAGCATATTTAGCTGTTTCTTGATCATTAGATATTTGATGCTTGCATACCGTATCTATCGATCAATTTTGTTCATATTTTTTTTATTATTAAAACTCACATCATCACTAAAAAATTAGTAAAAAAGCAAAGGGTTTCGGTTGAAATGTAAGTATTTCCTGGGAAAATGCTTTTATGATCCAATCAATGATTGATATATGTTTCTCAGTGTCAGTTGCCCAGTCACTCTGTTGCTCTGAAATTTAAGAACATTATTTTTCTATTTTTTTTTAGAATTTACATACTTTGAGATCATCAGTCAATATTTCAATTTTGCATGAAAAATAAGGTCAGACAGGTCCGGTGACAGTGTATACTATGAACACATTGAAAGGTAACCTAATTTTCTCTTTTTCAACTCAAAGATTATTTGTAATACAATATAGTCATTCGCGATGCAACAAAAGCTATATTTATTACAATATCGGGGATTTGATAGCTGTTGACGATTCAAAGTTGTTGATCCTTTTTTTAGATATAAACTTTTGATTTTAGATATAAAAGTATTGAAATATGAATAGCTAAAAATTAAATACTTCAACTATTTTGTTGAGATAAACTTTTGATTTTAGATATAAAAGTATTGAAGTATAAATAGTTAAAAACTTCAACTATTTTTTATTAATTTTCAGTGTTAATAATTGTTAGAAATATATACATATGTATATATATATATATATATATATATATATATATATATATACATATATATATATATATATATATATGCGCATGATTAGGATAACTTTGTCCTGCCTACAGGCTATGTTCTAGTCGAGACGTCGCTGGCATTTTGGCGTGTTAACATTATAGTACCACTTACTAATGATGATGAAGCTGTGCTTAAATGGCAGAGCTGAGCCGGATCCGGCACTTGACACTTGCCATGCTGGTCAGTCCCGGATTATTCTACACTTGTAATGAAAAGTAATTTGCGCCCTATTCGCTTGATTGTGCGTATTTTGTTTGGTAAACCGACGGGCACAAAAGCGAAGTCAAAGGCAAAGGCAAAGGCATTCCGAAGATGGAGCACCATAATGATTGCGTACAAAATTAATGAACGTGATTCGGTGGAGAAAATTTGATTAAACTGTTCATTAATTCCAATTGTGAGACAATTTGCGTGGGCTTCTTCTACACACAGCTCAATAAAATATACATAAATTGAATTTCATTTGATCAACAAAATACAAACAAAAAATGCATAGAAATAATACTTTCAAAGAAAATAAAATAAATATTTAAAAAAAACTGTTTTAATTTAATCCTTGCTGCATTTCGATTTAGATATACTATTTCTCTTTGTGTAGTGAATGTGAATTTATTATTTTGTCGGACTATAAGATTTAATTGCGTATAGAAAATGTGTTTGGCATTTAATCAAATAAGCAAAGCTTGTGATAAGAGAATTGCCATCATTCATGGATATGACAAAGTGCAGCAACGCATATTAAATAACATAGGAAGCCTTTGAATAACTGACAATTGCATAAGGAATTTAATTGAAATTGATTGCAAAATGCAACAAAACGCAATGCCGGATAAATTAATTCAATCAGCTCTTCATAGAAGGCAATAACAGAGCAGCAGAGCAATAGAGCTGCAGCAGCTGGTCAAGAAATAATAAAGTTATGCATTGCAAAGCAAATATAAGCCCGAAAGAAAAACATTTTCTGGAAATGCTAAGAAAACATTGCAAATAATTTGATCAAAGTGAGGTCAACCAAAGCCTGCCGTTGGCTACATTTAAGTCTTGTCTATATATTCAACAAGCAATGTCGGACAATAAATCCAAACTTAAATGGCATAGGAATGTGGACGAAAGGATTTGCTGCCCCTGGGCGCTCGCAAACGACGGCGCAGAGCGGCAGGGCAGGGCAGTGCGGGGCAGGACATTCAAGCTCATTATTATGCATGAAGTCATTGACAGTCTACCACCTGCAGGACAAAAACACACACACACACACACACATATACATGTATCATCTAAATGTGTGTGTAAAGGCAACTTGTGGCACTAAAACGGAAATTTACGCTGACATGAAAACCTTGCCATTGGCGTCTGTGAGACGCAGCATTCGTCGCAGTCGACGACGCCGCAAAAGTTTAAGTGGGCTGCGTCCCAGTAGCATTGCTGGCGCTGGCCAGGTCCAAACTAGTTGTTATTCAATGCAGCATCCGGAACTTGATGGAATTGACTTTTGTGTCCCACCTTGGTGTCGCTAACGCGTTGAATTTGTGCTGGCGTCATTAAATCAAATTGAAACCCCTTTGCTTGCCACCAAAGGACTACCGACTTTTGATTGCCAAAAACACACTCACACACACACACACATATATATATACGGACACAAAGCTGGGTGAAAATCTGTGTGCGTGGGCGTGTCCGGTATTAATCTAACACCCTGCTCAGCATTAATCACATTTAAGTTTGGCCAGAACTGTGCAATGAAGCGACTTCTTGACTAACGGCTTTGGTTAGTCACAAGATGCCTTTTAATTAAAAGCCAACACATGCTAAATTATTTATTTAAATTCGCCCACGGCACATTCCATCTTTAATCAATCTGGCAATCTCTCTCACTCGCCCTCACTCTTTCTCGGTTGGTTTACCCACAATGGCCGCAGGGCTCTGATTTATCTCAGTCAAAATTGAGTTTTGCCTTTGACCCCTGCCCTGCACAACCAACCATCTCAGCAACTGTTGCAAAATTTCCCAATAAAGAGCTACCCCACTAAATGCTAACATATTATTCTTGAAATGGGAATGTTATGAGTCAACAGCCACACGACGCTCTTCCACAGCTCTTCAACATAAATGTCGAGCAGCAAAAAAAAAGGATATGCAAAAACTTTAAACTTTTGTCACTTGTTGTTGTTATTCTTGCTGCTGCTGCTGCAACTGTTGCAACAATTGTGGTCGTGCAACGAAAAACTGTTGTAACTACTGTTGATTTTAGCTGTTGCAACTTTTGCAGCCGCACAAAAATAAATTTAAATAAACATAAACCAGCATGAAGGCAGCATTTTGGCCCCATAACCGTAATGCAACAAATTGCTTTTAAATGCTTGCAATGGGCCGGAAAATGCTATTATCCGACTTGTAACGCATACTATATGAGGGTAAAAATTTAAAAATAACTGTGACTGTAAGAAATGCTTTTTACCTTATATAACAGAGATGAGAAGTTCTTTATATCATTAAAAATGTTTAAAAGTGATAGATCGAATGCGAAAAGTAAAATTTGAGGATTTAAGCTTTGATGTTCCGAAACCTGTTCCGAAAGCTCATAAATATATTTTATACCTCAATAAATCATTTTAAAATTATTTTTAAAAATATATATATTTTTTTATTTTTTTTTAAATTTGTCCTTTGGCTTTGACCAGCCTAAAATGCCCCAGATTTATATTAATTTTTTTGAAGTATTTTTTACTTATTTTTCACAGTTTTTTTAAGCTACTTCTTGACAAAGCTTTTAAAATTATTCTAAAAATTTGGTAAAATAAATGTTCCTGCTTCAGTTTCATTGTTTTCAATACGTGATAAGTTGAAGGGCATGTAAAGGTCGCTAATCCTCTTATATTTTAACGCAGTCTCTCTCTCTCTCTCTCTCTCTCTCTCTTTCTCTTTCTCTTGTTTTCTTCCTTTTTTATTTGCATTTGGCCGTTTATTTGCGACGCGTTGTGCCGTGCAAATGGATATACATAAAGTTTTGCAACTGTTTTGCAAAATGTTTCATTGTCGCGCATAGTTTGCATATTTGCGCAATGATTTTGTGGCCTAGCAAATATTTGTTCACACATTCACTGGCTGTAACAGTAATCGTGTGTGTGCGTGTGTGTGCAACGGTATGCTGCTTATATGTTTATTAAACTCCTCGTCTAGGCTTATTAGCATATTAGCATATTGTGGCTTTTCACGCACACATTTCCATAATCGCTAATGCAAACAGTGAACCTCATAATCGAGTTGATTAGCGGCACTGTTATGCCACTGGGTCTATTTGAACCCGCGCTCAGCCGATTTATATTTAAGACTCTTATAAAATTATTAAAGACTACAGGAAATAGCTTGAGTTTTAAATTGGCAGATATCCATTCGTATCAAAGCTATTTGGAGCAATTCAAAAGGACATTGAGAATAGAAAAAATAAACTATTCATTTGAAGGAGTTACAAGACGAGCCGTAGGCAAGGAAATAAAACGACTTCTAAAGAAACAATATGCACTTTTTTTTTTTTAGCAAATAATAGCAAATGAAAGCGACGGAACCTGATGGGTATGAGTCACATTCAGGCTCACAGCTGGCCAAAACAGCCCTTGAGCCAACAAAGTTTACATAACAAACTGTCGAAAAGTTTACCCAAAAATGTTTCAGGTGAGCATCGGACAGCAAAAGCAAAAGTGCCAGCAAAAGAGCAACATCAGAAGTTGCTCACAAAGTGGGCCAACTTGTAGAATATATATTTCGTGGACTGGCCAGAATTTGTGAGAGCAGAGCATTCGCATATTTTATTTTGATTTTCTTTCACTTTTTTTGTTTTTGTGTTTGGATTTGTTTTTGTTTTTTTACTTTTGGGACTTAAAACTTGAAATTGGAAATATATTGGGCTGGGCGAAACAATAAATAACTAAATTGGCATTGCAGGCAGAATTTCCATTGCGTTTTGATTGGATACTACAGATTGATGAGCAGACGGAGCGCAACAAGTAGACAATTGAATTGAATTTCACAATACGAGACTTCGTGTTGAAACAGATGCAAAGACGTTCGCAAAGATGGGCCACATTATAGATGCCACGCGCCATAATCTAGGCAAATAATCTGGAGGCTGCGGCCATGACAACGGCTTTCCATGCCGGACAGCCGGATTGTCCAGGCGGACCTCAACTCGTGCGCCAGCTTCATAAACTTGCAATGGTCCAAAACAAACGAACAAACGAACAAACGAAAGAAGAAAACTTGTGTATATAGTCGCTAATGTTATCTATTTACTGACTGTGGTCCTGCAAGTCCTTGCTGTACTTACTTGGCTATGGGCCATAAAAAGTGAAGTTTAAGCTAAAAACTAAACGGAAAGCTGTGCTGGCCACCTACATATAACGAGGCAACGCCAGCCCGCCCGGAGCTGGCTTAGCTAACGCCAAAATAATATTCGACTTGGTAAACAGAAAAACAAGCACGAAAATTAATTCCCACCAGATTGCCTTGGTCCGAAGTGCAACTGCTGTTGACTTGAGCTGATTGGAATGAAGCAGCTGCCAGCATTGAGTTTCGCTTTATTCCTATTTATGGGATTGTGAGATGCAAACGAACGCTGTGATTAGAGGGCGATAGATGTGCTGGCTAGAACTTAACTGGCTTAGAGCACAGCCCAGATCGGCATAGTTGGCCAGCGAGCGTACTAAGCCAGTCCAATAACAACAGCACGATGTGCTTTAGTCATTAGCCTTTTTTCTTGGCTGGCCCTTCATTAAAGCTAAGCCCCAAAAACAAAACAATTTGGCACAGTTGCCACAGCCACAAAGGCAAACGACGGATTGTTTCAAGTTCCAAGTTCAAGCAAATGCTGGCCCGTAACTGGTGAGGCAACCCTTTTAGTCAAGGGCCATTCGAGCGCAATTATCGAAAAGTTTTTGGCAGTCAGCGAAGGCGAAAAGTTTGTTGCCCTCGGCAAGTCCCTGGCCGAGCAACCCTTATGGCCCAGGGGCATGTCTTAATTCAGCCGATTTACATGAAACTTTGCAAGCCGATTAGGCGATTAATAAGCTTGTCAATTCACAATTGTAGCCAAAACTTGGTGCCTGAATTATGAACTGGCCGTTGAAGTTTAAGAGCAAGAGCCAGAGGAAGAGCCAAAGCACTCGCACTTTATTGAATGCCACTCTCAAATTCGTTAGCAATTAGGCCAAAAGTTGCCACCAACTTGGCAAGGGCAGTAAAGGCGCTTAATTCAGACAGTTGAGCTGCCTGGCAACTGGTAGGTAAGCAAATGTTTGAGTACACCTAGGCTGGCCACCAGTTAACACCTGCTGCAGCACACAACATACAGCTGCTGCCGCACAGATTACTGTTAGCTCCGGCTCAGAGGCAACACCGGTGGCAGGTGACTGCGCAACGAGCTATCAAGGGCCTCTTCAAAAAACAAAAAAAAACAAGAAAAAAATGTATACAGCCGGCCGTATGTGTGCGAGGGCGCATTAGACAAGCTTGTAATAGTTTGCGTGCCGAGCCATGTAGGTACCAAGGAGCTTCTTCTGCTTACTTGGCTACACATCTTTTTATATGCGCCCCGAGAGCAATTACCAAGGATTCCGCTTTTCTTGCAATAAAAATTTAAGACGCCAACAGCCGAAACAACATGCCAACTCCGCTCGTAGCTACATTGAAGTACCTACTGTTCGTGCACAAATTAAAGACTAAATGCAAAAATTACACCTAAGCGTAACATTCTGTTTAGCATCATGTCTGTGGCTTTAACCTGGTGGGCGTTTGCGGTAGACGGCTATAAGCAGCTGCCACCGGCAATGGCCCTTGCAATTTGTACACAATATCCATTGTTTGAAGTCCAAATACAATGCATATAGTACGTCTTTCTCTGTGTGTATGGCTGCCAATAAATGATGGGCCACAACTTCATTGCTATGCAGGCGTTACATTTGCATTTCACAAGGGTGTGGGAGCCTTTTACGAGCTGTTGCCTGCTGCCTGCTGCCAATGTCAGAATAACATCCGAGACCCAAACGCAAATATCAACTAACCAACCAGTAGCAGCCAGCAGCTAGCAGCCAGCAGCCAGGTGAAAGGTTTAGGTAAATCTACATTTTAGCAGCCGCAACAAGGTGCACTTAGCGCACACCTACACAACGATGTGGCTAGCTTCAGCGCGAGTGAGAGAAAGAGACAGTGAAAAGCACACGTAGACGCCGCATAAAGTAACTTTTTTATTGCGTCTTCATAATGGAAACGCCACCAACTTTTCACGGCATTGGTATTCAAAATAGCAGCACAGCCACAAAAAGACAACTACATCAAATGACGAAGACTTAATACACTTACAAATATACATATCTAAATCTGAACCTTAAAGTCAAGTCAAGCAAATCTTACATAATTTTAACAAAAAAAGAAATCTTAAGTAAATACAAAATTAAAGCAGAAACCTTGAACACAACTTCTTATCAAAGTTATCTTCTACTTATACATACTATATATCGCCGATAAACTGAAGAATTTAATCCTGGCCAGAAATTGGCTGAAAATTGATATTAAGAGATATTAAAAAGCAACATATACAAGATATCTCGTGTATGTTGCATATTTGTTACCAAAATACAAGGACTCTGCAAGATTATCAAAATAGCAAAACAGAATGCTGAGCTTCAAATCCACAAGGTAAAAGGTACTTTGAGGCGTTATGTTGTGGGGCGTGGCAAGGCACAAAATGAAAGCTGAAAACGGCAACGCACGAAATTGAAAGACGAATAATGAGCTGGCAAAACAAAAATCATGCCAAGCTTATCAAATCAATGGGAAATGTTAGCTGCCAGTTTATAAAATATGAAATATAGCTTCAGGGCGGGTCTGGGCTGCACTGACCTTTTCCGACTAAGTCACGAAAATGAGGGTTTTTTTTTTTTTTTTTTTTTGGCGTCTGATGATCCATCAAATTTACTTGGCCTCACCTGTTTTCCATTCAATATGTTCGCTAGCTGGCTGCAAAGTTTTTGCTTTGATGCGCTTTTGTTGTAGAACGTTCAT
This sequence comes from Drosophila leonis, assembly GCA_035045365.1. Classification (NCBI taxonomy): domain Eukaryota; kingdom Metazoa; phylum Arthropoda; class Insecta; order Diptera; family Drosophilidae; genus Drosophila; species Drosophila leonis. The sequence goes on from JAWNPC010000613.1 coordinate 65,626, forward strand.
CTTGAATTTCAATGGGTATTCAAACCAATACCAGATGCCGGCGCCTGCATGAGTTGGCTGGAATGAGATTTGAAGCTGGAGCGCATTTCAATTTAAAATGCTGAACATGAAACTTGCACCATAAAAGTGGCACATAAAAAGAGTGCTCAAGTGAGTTTTAGTTGCCAAAAATCTTCTCTAATTAAATTGAATAGCTTCTTTTTTTTTTTGCTTTTGCTGCAAACTTTTTAATGCTACATTTCAGTTTTACGTGCGCTGAGCTGAAGCTTGAAAAATTTAGCACACATTTAGTTTTTACGGCCAACTGGAAGTTAGTTCTAGGATTTGGGTTGACGGGCTAACTGGGCTGTCCTAACCTGCGGCTCTCCGACCACTGGCCGACTGGAGAGGCAATGGCAGAAAGCAACAAGCCATGCAGCTGGTATTTGTATGCATTTAAGCCTCAATGCCTGACCCACTTAAGTGCAATTTGGCTTTTCACAAGGACCCTTCGGCCAGACTGTAAACAAATAGCCACAAGACCAAGCTTCAAAATCCACTCAAGTTGTCTTCCACACTGTGCGGTCCAGCCTGGCCCGATTGCGGCAGTCAATTAAGACGGCTCGCAAAACTCAAAGCAAATACAGCCACAGCTTCAGACAAAGGGCCAATTAAAGTTAAATTAATTTCGATTTTGGCAACAGCTATAATGGAATTCAGTCTGCCATCCCTGCGCCCAGTTTTATTCGATTTGCAATATTTGCGCACATTGATTGAATTAACACTTCTTGGCCAAGTTTAAAACATTTGCCACTGCCTTTACGCTCTTGGTCAACAGGCCAAAAGCCAGCCCAAAAACTTTCATGTTAGTAATTAATATATAACTAGGCAGGGAAGCAAACTGCCCGAATAAGTCCTGGCTAAGTCCTGAATGTCACTGGCAACTGGTTGGAGATGAACCAGCTCATAGAAATTAAATTACTAAAAGGAGGACATGAGGTGAGACTTCAGTGCTCTTAATGAATGGAACGAATGAAATGAATAGCAAGCGAAAATGCGAAGGATGAAAATTATAATGAGTTCATCTTTTTGGTTGTGCAACTTTTTGGACGAGTTGCTGCTTTCACTGGTCTTCCCAATTGCCGAACTGTTTGGCACACAGTACAACCGTCGACAACCGTCCTGATGTCGTATCGTGGCAGCCTTGTTAATTGCATGTACAACATTAATCCCGTTGTCGTTGCCGTTGCAGTTGCTATTGCTGATACTGGTAGTGATGCAGATGCAGATGCACATGTCGATTGGAAACGCTGGAGATTGAGCATTTCTTTAGAAGGTAACGTTGAGGAACGAAACGAACGGAACGTCGCAGCACGTAGCCTATCGGCTTGCATAATACGATAGCTCACACAATAGCAGACAGCATACGGCAGGTACATGCACACATACATACACACCACACTCAGTCAGACAGAGTTTGTGGACACAGAGCTGGCAAGCAGCGTGAATTGCTTTCGACATATACACAATTTACATAATTGAAGTGAGCGGGAAAATTGCAGCGCATGTGAAATGAGTATTTTCCTCTTTTAAGCGAAAAGCATCAGTATCACACATACACGGAGAATGTCATACAGTCACACACATTCATATGTGTATATTGATGCACATGCAAATAAAGACTTTCCCCATTCTTAAGTTATGAAAAGCGCAAGCACCAACAGCACCGAAGCCAACAAATGTCTGTCATTGATTGCAGTGGAAATTGATTTCTGTGTTAACTGAAGTGGATTGGCGTCACATTAATAACCAAACTATGTGTAAACAATCTTATTGCGCTTTACTTAAGTTTAAACCATGTGCAGCACATGCCATTCGAGCAGCGCTCAAAAGTAAGCAATGATTTTCGTAATTAAAGCATGCCAGTCCCACACACACGTATGCGTATATAAGCCGCATAGGAAACAATTGAAAATTAATGACATTCAATATGCAATTTGAGCAACCGCTTAACTCAGCCACAAGACAGTTGCAGTTGCAAGCAGCATTAATTATGCAAATCAAACTTAAACATGCATCTGCTCTCAAAGGAATATCAATTAGCCTTACCACAAAAGCGTAATAGCATCATTAAATTACCAAGCTTAATATTTGACCAGTCAATATAATATATATATATATATATATATATATATATATATATATGTCTGTGTATGTGTGTAACGTAACAAAATAAAGTTTCCGCTGCAAAACAATGCGAAAACATTAAAACTAATTTTAAAATCAACTTCCATGGGGTACAACCGCTATTGTTAGCTGCATGCACTTTTGTTGAAGTTAACTCTACTTATATATCTTATCAAAAATTAACAAGTTTCGCAAATATGCATTGTTGCTGTTGGCAATTCAAACTAGCTGCGAAACACTTACGGGCAGCAAGCAACACAGAAAGAATATAGAGGGTTTGAGTTGTGCTTAAAATAGGGACAGTAAGTATGTATTGTTTATAGAAAATATATGTGTTGTATTATATAGCTATAGAATATATTTTAAATTAAAAAAAAAAGAATTATTTTTAAAGATTATTGTTATAATATTCACTTACAAAAAAGTCTCTTCCCCGTATTTGAATGTAACTTCAAGTATTTGTGTTATTTGATTCTGTTTTTGTCAAGTGTAAACACGTTCGCGAAAGTTTGACAGTATTTGGCCATTTGTAAAACGCTTTCACGCAACTTTTGCGCCAAATTCGATAAAAGCCAACATTTTCCGCAGTTGGTCGAGACTATGGAGGGCATCAGGATGGCAAGTTCTTTTGCTTTCAGTTGGCTTTCAGTGAAATGCAAACGTTTATTTAATATTTGAATTCTAATAGGCTGCGTATGCGCAACTTTAAAGCCGGACTTCATTTGCATTGTTTTTCAAATTACCGTTTTCGTTACGTTCATCGCATTATTTATAACTAACTGAGGGGCGAATGTGAAATGAATGTGGCTGGGCTCGCGGTCTCGGCCATATAAATCACTTGCAGGCAAACAAGCTCACAACTTTGTTGCATGTACATTTGCATAACTTTCTCAACTTTCGCTTGGCTCTCCTTCCATACCCTTGACTCAGCAAAAACTCGAGGTTCATGGCTCTTCCATGCAAACCAAGACTGATATATTTCCGTGAAATATATGTAATGCACACTTTTGTCAGCATTTAAAGCCAACATCATATATTGCTTGTAAGGTAGAGCCTACCTACAATTGATTCTCTTTTTTTGAAACTTTAGTAACTTTTTAAAACGTTTGCTGCAAACTTGGTCAGCTGCCAACGGGCAGATATTGTGTGAAAATGCTGTAGGCGATAGTTTAATTTAAATTCAGCCATCTTATCAATTGGCAAACATCAATACATTTTGGCTACATTAATCACAGCGAGCAAACACACGTTCGCTGTGCTCCACAGACCGGCGCACAGGGAAACGACCAATATCTTTGGCAAGCGACTTCAATTTCCATGTGTTTGTTTGCACTCTCAATTTGCTTTAGAGCATACGGAGTGCTGCACAGTGGTTAGCATTGGCTGAAGTTCTGGCTCAAATTGAGAAAGAGTAACTATGACAGTTTACTGTCATTGAAAGTTTGATTAAATAACTAAACTTACTTAATTAATTACATTTATTATAAAATACAATAATCTATTTTTATTTATAAATTGCTCATCTTAATTGCTTTAACTTTACTTTGTGTGTTTATATATTTTTAAAGTGTCTCCTGTATATTCTGCCGAATCAACTGGCTATTGAGTAAGTGCTGAGTGCTCGTCTAGTAAACTCTTGTTTTTATTTATTTTTTTATTTGTGTTGTTTTTATTGCAGCTGATTGTCTTTAACTCTATAAGCGCATTTTTAAGTAAACTCTATTTTACAGTTTTTGGAACTCAATTTTTTATTTTTTATTTGTAGCATACTTTTAGGATTGAAAGTATATAAGAATTAACTTGATTGTGTTCTAATCCGAATTGCAAATTCTTAGCGTAAGTGATTTGTTAATTTGTGACCCACTGCAGTGCGCTGTTGCTCTCTCTTATTTCGCTGGCAAATCAGACAACCGATTTTCTACGACAATCACAATCTCGCAAATTGATAATGAATCGCATGGGGCACGAACTAAGCGACACCCCAACCCTAATCAAGCAAGCGCTCTCAAATTGCAATTGCTGTGGAAATATTCTGTGAAACCACGTAGACGTTGAGTGCGAAATTCAAATTGATTTCACAGATTCAACTGAAAAGCTGCTGCAAATAGTAAAGCTATAATAAATTTGTAATCGCATAATCGGACTAGAGCTGCAGCGAATAGTAAAAAACAAAACTTCACAGAATAAATAAGATTTCCATGATAGCTGGCAGTCCTATTTAAACGCAAAACAAAACCACATTAAATGTAATTATGTGTTTCATTTGAAAAAAGGAGAACAAAGAAAGGAAAAATAAAAACATAATTTTTGTGTGCATTTTCCACAAGCTCGGGCTTATTTTATTATCTCTGTTGTGACAGCCACAAAATGAAATTCATAAATTCGAAGCGAGCAGCGAAATGTGAAAGGAAAAAAGTAAAAAGATAATTTTATATATATAAATATGGATATATAGAAGCGCAGTATATAAATAAATTCAAATTTCGTATAGCGTGGCAAATAAATTATGCATAAATTCAATTAGAAAGCATTCAGGCTAATGAATTTACACGAGTGCGAGTATAAAGAGCAATTAATAAGGAAACGTGTCTCGGAACAGAGTCGATTACCACAAAAGGAGCCGTTCGCACGACTTGGCATTATCAAGATATATAAGCGGAAATAACTACTCATTAAGCGCGATGGCCACGTAAGCTGCCAACTACTGCCAACTGCCAACTGCAAGTTGCAGCAAAAACAACTACAACAACAGCAGCAGTAGCTGTGTGGTAATAGAAATCATTACAATAAAACCTAATGGCCCCCAAAGCAACAGCCAACAGCCAGCAGCCAACAGCGAACAGCTAAGAGCCAAGAAAAAGAAAGTCATTTGGTAGCGGCTGCCAAACGAGTGTGCAGACAAATGGCAGACACGTTCTAGCCATCACGGGCCTGAACGGAGCCAGACTGGGCTCAGGCCCGGGCAGACAATCAAAATCCATTTGAGTCGGAAATGAGTGAAATCAACATCACACTGACTGCCCTTAGCGTTCAGCACATACATAACTCGCAATGGGCCAGCCTTTGCATTTGGTAAATGTCAAAGCTTTAAAATACTATGTTGTGCTGTGTCGGCCAGCAGTAGTGTACACTCTGCTACATGAATGCGAAAGTTAAGCACATTCGATTTTGTTCGCAGCGCATTCCTTTACAGCTTCTTTGGCATGCAAGTGAAATATGTTTTGTTATTAAATTGTTGTTGGGACCGCACCCATGCCACGACACGCGGTCTCCACGACGCATAATAATTTTCTGGCTGAGAGCTTCGAGCGGGTAGCCGCTAGATGTTTCAGTGCAGCACAAGGACACCCGAGCCCAGAGCGTTTAGCCTGTCGCAAGAGGCGACCATAAACTGAATTCCGAAAAGCAAAACTGGAATTTTTATTGCAAATTGTAAAATTTTTACTTAAACACAACGAAGACAGGGTCGAAAACCTGCTGAGCCCTCCGAGGCCCGCCTCCATACCGACTAATTCAGCTCTCGATTGTTGTTCGGCAATGTCGACAGATTTCATTGTCACTATGCCAATGTGCTGTAAGAAACTGCCTGTCATTTAGCTGTTCCAACTCATTGAAATCAATACTAAGTTGCAATATCAATGGGCTCACACAGAAATTGTTAAGCACTGAATGAGCTGGCCCATGAGCTCCAAATGAATCACTTAATTCCGACTTATTTTGTTTTGTAAAACATTGCCTTACAGAACAGCAACAGACCTAATCCTTGGAATTTAAATATTTTACTTTGTGAAACGACTTAAATTTTGGGGGGCAAAAGCAACTCTTTTTGGTTTCTATAGAAATGTCGATCTGCTGAACAAAGACCGGAAGTGAATCATTCAAATGTTTCATTTCCTCAATTTGCGGCCAAGTCAGCAGCGAACTGAAAGCGACTTTAAGTCAAACAGATTCGCCAAGTAAATAGCTACCGAATAAGCAAAGCAACAAAAAATAATAAAACATAACCAAAGATAAAATTATAAGCAAAAGAATTTAAAGTAGAATTTGCAAGAACTTGCAAACACTGCACTAACTAACGATTAGATGCTCCACCTTAAGCCCATTCCTTAATGGCTCAATATTGCGAATGGCGTCAGCGTGAATGCTGTCGAGTATTCGAAAGGTGGGAGGCTTTGGGCCGGTATCGGCTTTCGGCACGTTCAAGTGCAGCCATTAAATAACTTTTGGTCCACTGCTTTTAGAAGTCCGTCAAAATTAAATACGAAAAATCAGAAAATCACCAAATTGTCAAAACAAGTGGAAAATCACAAATTACGGCATTACATTACGTGGTGGACTATAGGAAATACTGAAGTCAACGTACGCTTTTATGTTGCCTTGTTTTTTATTTTATTTTATTTTTGTATTTTACTTTTCATATACCCTGTTGCCGGAGTACTAAAGAGTATGCTCCTAAATAATATAAATTATAAATTAGAATTTAATTTGTTACTATGGGAGTCAATTTCATAAATAATACTTAAATTGTCTGAGAATATTTGCCAGTTACATGATCAGAACACAAAACTTAAAAAATAATATTATGCATTTACATATATATATTTCTTGTTCGAGAGAATACGACAGTGAAGAAATTCTTCGAGTATAAAATAACCTTGTGCTTGTTTATTTTGTTTTTTTTTATATATATATCTCTTTTCCGCTAAATCATATCGTTTGAGTGTGAGCCGCATTTAAGTACGTATTGATTTAATGTCGCTGATACATCACGTATATGCCAACGTTTCGTCCTTTGACTAACTAATCACGGGCACTGCGCTCAAAACTCTTGCACAGCGGGTCGCAGCGGCCAGCTTCGACAGGATGGCAACTTGAAAGCTCTTCCAGTTGACTGATTTTGTATACCTGGGACGTTAAGACTTCCGTTTTGGAGGTCGTTGTTTCCTCTTACTTACGCTTGCTGTAATTTTGATGATTTCTCAACTACAGTTGAGATATCCAATGCGAAATCCGCTGAAAGCGGAGCGTCCAATTAAAAAGTCAGTTGACATTTGGTCCGATGGCTGCCGACTGACGAACATGTAAGTAGAGTGGGTGCCACAGCATCGGGTGACATCATCATTAATGTTGTCCTTGTCCACGGCGCATTTTTCCATTAGCACATTTCTTATGCATTGCAGGCCAATTAATCATACGACATGTTGGACCAATTACTCCAACTCAATATTTTTCAGTAATGCGTCATCAGCAGTCAAAATACTGTATATATAAATGATTTTGTATGCCCCTCCACCGATACAAGTAAGCAAATTAAATTTAAAATTAAGATTGATTTTCGCGTTTTCCTCTTGACTTTATTTTAAAGTCCAGGCCACTTGTCAAACGGGAACTTTGCGCAAGGGTGTGACATTGAAAAATCTAAAACAAATGCCGCCCAATTGTAATTAGAGACAATGGAAGCAAACCCTCGACTGGGTCCAGGGTCGACCTTTTGCCTTTTCCTTTTGAAAATTAATTCAAATGCTTGAGGAAAAGAAAGAGAGAGCACAAATAATTAAAATTAATTATGTGGAATATATTCAATAAGTTGTAAATTATGCAAACGAGCGCAAAGTAAACGCCTGGCGATAACGCTAAGTGCAATTGCCGGACCCCGCAAAATACATTTCTCGACCGAAAATAGCTGCCCCTACTTAGCTTTGATGGACATAAGCCGTTGGACATTGGACAATTGTGCAAGCGAATGGATAGCTGAATGAATGGATGAATGGATGGATGGATGGAGGAATGGATGGATGGGTATATGTATGGATGAATTGCTGGTTAGTTGGACAATTGTTCAAAGTATTTTCGAATTTTCGAAACGGCGACAAACAAAAAATAAAAATAAAAGAACAAAATTTTGAAAAAAAAAATCAGAAAAAGTATTCTGAGAATGGGAACAGCCGCATGCTCGTGTTTTGGGCTTCGGGAAAAAATCTTTTGCCACAATTTCCGGCATTTCGTATATAAGCTAAAAGTATGCCCCGGCCAGCGTTCAGTTCGCTCGGTTCGTTGGACCACGTCGCGTTTTTGTCAAAGTAGCGCAAATTACTTAAAATAAACAACGAAACTATTGGAGCAGCCACCGAATCCACAGCAAATCCACAGACATTTCACTCGCAGTTCCTAATTCAATTGCATTTTGCTGCTGTTTGCTGTATATCTGAGTGTTGCGCGACGTGAAACGAGAAATAGAAAATAAAGAGAAAAAACATGAATTTTAAAATCAATTTGAATGTCGTATCTATGGCACTTGTCTGCCTTATATCTGTCATTCTGTTGACTCAGACTGTTGGAATTGGGGCAGCCGGATCTGGAGACGGCGTATGCAAGGAGCTAAGTAAGTGAACCATGGCAATTCGTCTATTACAAAGTACCACATTAATGTCAGAAAATAAGCTCAAATAGGCCATAGAAATTACATTTATAGCCGGAAGATATTATCAAAAAGTGGTTCTTTGATCTACAATACAATAGAAATGTGAATTTTGAGTGAATTCGATTTAAGTCAGAAAATATTGAAATTAAGGCATAAATTATAGTATTTTTCATTGTAATTGCTAAGATGATTAATATTTCTACTATTAGTTTCGGACAAAAATCTTCGATCGAAAGAACTTTAGAACTTTCTATTTTCATATTTTATATTATTTTTGTTTTATTTGTATTTATATATAACTGTATTTCAACAGACAGCTACAGCTATTAAGAACTACGTTGCTTTCTCTCTTTTTTTATTTTAAATATACTTTAAGCACATTTCTATATATAATATATACATTTGCTACCTTTGCTGTCTGTCTTCAATCCCAATAATTGTAAAAGAAATAGTTTGGCCAATTTCAGCTATTCGCTTGAATATTCAGTCGCTGCTTGACAAACCACTGCCAAAACTGTTGTCAGTCACATTTGCCATTTTGCAATAGAAATTATTTTCGTTTTTTTTTTTTTTTTTGCTATCTGAATTTATGAAATATTTTGTGAGAATTGTATGCGTAATGTGCTTATTCGTAGCGTAACCAAATTGAATAGCAGCTTAGGAAGCTATGCGCATGGGGGAAGTGCAGGGAGTTGGAACTAATTGAAGCAAAGAAATTATGGATTCTTTTAATATGTATATAAATCGATTATCCAATTAGTTGGTCAATTAAACAGCACGCTTCTCTTCCCCGTTTATAGACAATGTTAACTGCTATGTGGGCCGCAACGAGGGCAACTACTGCAACAGTAAAGACCAGACGAAGGCCCTGACCCGTTGGTATTATGACAAGGGCGCCTGCCGGCAATTCACTTACAAAGGCTGCAACGGCAATCGCAATCGATTCTGCACGCAGGACAGCTGTGAGGCACGATGTGGCGATCTATAAGTAAAAAGAAAAAGCGGACACACGTGTTTTATTACAATCAATTAGACATTCACTTAGTTATTAAGTTTTCATATGTATATGTATATATCTAAGTGCTGAGCACAAATAGAAGCAAACCAAGCGAACCAATTGAATTTCTCACCTTTGATCGCGCTCCTAACAGCGCCAAATGCCGACGACAAAATAGACAGGCAGTCAAGTGCTTGCTGTAAGCTGTTAGTACAGCATCAACATCAACAACAACAACAAGTGATAGGACGGCACTTTGCCACGGCCGTTGGCAACTGCCACTAACGCTGAGCGAGTTATGAAAAAAAAGTGCAAGCTGTCAGCGCTTTGACGCCTCACGTATCAAATAACGCCTTCACATGCCCCATGACAGTGTCACCAATGGGCCGCTGACTTTGATTTTGATGCCGATGTTGATGTCGATGGCGATGGCGATGGCCATGCCAACGCGAACGCTAACTCTTAGCCCCGAGCTGTGTGCTTTTAGCGCTGACGCACTGCCATAGAATGCTGGATGTCAGCCGGTCTGTGTCAGAGCCAAATGTCAAGACCACATCAAAGGCCCGTCCGGGGCTGGCCATTTGGTGTGCTGATCTCCTTACAGCTAATTAAAATACCAATACAACATTATCTAATAGTAAAATCATGATTCTTATAGCCGTTTACCTGTTAATTGCTCGAAGACCTTTTAGTGGCAGACCAGACAACAGGGTTATCGTTGAATCGTATTGTCCGTTGACAGGCGCTTGTTTGAGCTGTCGCCGGCCAAACATTGTGCCATTGTAAGGGGTTTGCCGCCAAATGGACGGGGGAAGACTGACTCCTCTGGCAATCAAATACATAACGACATCAATAGCCGACGGCACGACATGCCACTGACGGCAGCACTATTTAATCTGTTTAAGTGACAAGCAACGAGAACAAACACCACACATTCACCCACACATTCGCACACTGAGTCATGTGCTGATGGCTTTAAATTTACCTGTTACGCACAAAAGAAATTCGCACACTGAAATTGATTGGCAATAGAAAATTCGTCAGCCTTTGGCATTTCGCATGAAACTAGTTAGTTTTAATGGGAAATTCGAGACGCAGCAGCTCTGACTGCTAAGCACTCGAAGGACGCCTGTCACAAGTCGAATAGGCGTGCTAATTGAAAACGTAATACGATTTATAGGCCAAAATCCAAAAAGACACAAGCCACAAGCCAATCACTTGCCCCGTGCATTATTAACCAATACCAAACAGGCCTAATAATCGCTTTAGCCAAAATCGACGGTTGGCTATAAATAATGCGCCTCGTCAGCGAGGCGAAGAGCCTAAAATGGAAAGCCGAAAATCTGCGGCATAAAAATTCAAAGCGTAAAATCTTGGCGAGCATCAAATGCGTGTAATTTGATTATTTATCACAATTTTTACATTTAACGACCCAATTGAGTTTTATGTGCCCATTGCGCAAACGGAGCTGAAAAATAAAAAAAAAAACCAAGTGCTTGAAATGAAAATGCGTGACTAACAGATACCCTGGTGTGCTTTCAGGTCGCTAATATATGTGCTAAATAAACATATTTCCAAAATATAGAGAATAAATATGTTATATTTATAAGAATTTATATGTATATATATATAGATTATAGACCATATTATTTATTTTTTACAAGCTAATCTTAAGCTAAGTTTTCGTCTAGCTACAATTTGGGTCACAGTGCTTGGTCAATTTATTGTGTAACTGCCAATTTCTTAACTAGACCGAGAACAGAAATTAATAAATAATTAATTTAAAAACTTAAAATTGAGAGCATGGTAAGGCTAACTTTGAATAATTTTGTACTTTACAATATAAACAATTCCATTTCCACTCTGTTTTGCTTGCATTCATACGAAACAAAAAAATACTCTGACTATTTTATAAGCAGAGGGTATGGAAAAATAACAAAAAACAAAACGAAAAAAACAAAAAACCAAATAGTGACAAAATCTGAGCAATCACATTTGTGGGCGAGAGTGATTGAAGAGAAAGTTTTGCATTTAGACAGCAACCTGTGGAAGAGCAAGCCATGTTTTAACATTAATATGCCAAAGGCCAAACAATATGAGCCGCATTTGTCAAAAGCGCTCCCAGACGACCTCTGACAGAGCTGCACTACATAACTCTGACGCCGTACTTTTGGTCAATCAAAAAAGTTTTCATGTTGATGAGTCGCATAAACTCCGTGTAGGTGGAGAGGTAAGTGAGTGTGTGTGTGTGTGGGTCTGTGTGTCAGCCATCCTATATTCAACTTCGAAAACAATATTTCTATGGTTGCCCCCGATGCCGAGCCTGGAACAAAGCGCACACAATTGTGCCATGCAAAACGATTTGCTCAGATGAAAAATGAAAATCTATTTGTAAAACGTTGTTTCTCTTTGCTTTCGACGTTCGTAAATATATTTTGAGAGCAGCAATACAACGGGTATATACATAGGTACTAAGCTTATGTATATAGAAATTGAGATCTAAGCCAGTCAAAGTTTGGCGGAAGCTAAAATTGTGAGTTGAAAGTTATGTTAAGAAGGCGCTTTTGGAAATACAAATTGCAAATGCAGATATATACAAAGTTTTTTATAAAAAACAATCAACTGATAAGCTGAATGAGCTGGATGACTTGGGTAAGGTTGTTATTAACAAAACAAATGACAAAATAATTACATAAGATTATTAAATATGAAATTGTAACAATTACTTTCACTTTTATTATATATATTATATATTATATATACTATATATATATAACAGTCTAGTCCCGATAATGGCAAGGGGATCAGTTTTTTTTCGATTTACACAGAAATTCAAATTATCGAGACTCGACTGCAACGAATTTTTTTTCAAGGGGATAGAATTTGTTTCGATTTATCGCGATTATCGATTTAGCGGGGTACAAATTATCGAAACTCGACTGTATATATTAATGAAATTAAATTTTCACTATATCTCGGAAATCGTGTATATAGAATATCTGAAGATTTAAAAATAAATAAATGCAAGCCATCATAAAAGGAATAAGCCCCATGTTATCTTCTATTTCTCTTGTGCTGATAATAACAATTTTTATTTCTTTTTAGAAAAGAAACAAAGTCTTGAAGTCTTGAATGACATACATGATTAATTACTACGAAACTACTGATTATATAGCTTAAAATATAGCAGTAGGGTATTTAATATTTCAACAATAGTTCAGCACTTATTCAGTTTCATTTCATGACCGGAAATGTACCTCAGTACGGGCTAAAGCCAAGCACCCCTTTTAACTGTAAAGGAATTCATAAAACGACAAAATCTCTTTTGTTGCCATACACGTATGCTGATTCTGTGAAAGGGTGCCAGTGTGTGCGTGGGTAGTGTGGCCAGGGATGAGGGCTCGACTGCAGGTGCCCAACAGCTCCCATGTGTTCATATAAATTTTGTGTTTATTCGGGTGCATTTCCACTGCGGCGCACATTCAGCCGCAGCCACAGCCTCAGCCTCAGAAATAGACGCAGTCGCAGTCGCAGTCGCAGTCCCTCACGTTGAGTAGCCAACCAACCAACCAACCTTGCACACATACGCATACTCAAACACAAGCACACACACATACACACAGAGACACGCATACACACAGTGCAACTAGGCAGAGCTTGGCTGTTGCATGCCCCACTGACTTTGGGCTTCATTTATGTGGATCAAATAATGTTAGTTTCTCTTGCCCGAGCCGGTTAACCGTACAGCATTTGAGTGCACCGCACAACAGTAAACACATACCCATACACCCCACACACATACACACTCACACACACACACACACACACACACACACACACACACACACACACCTAGTTAAAACTATTTTTCCGTTTAAATAATTTTGAAATGCTTCATTGTGGCTGAACCTTGGCTCTGTCGCTTGAATTTTTTGTTCTTTTTTCTGTGTTTTGGTCAGATTGAATTAAAATTCCGGTGCAAAGTTCTTATGGATGAAAAAAGTTGTCACACAATTTATTACTTTCGACTTTGCGACGATTTAAAAAGTTTGCCTTTGCAATGCTTTCCATTTTCCATTTTCCACTTACCGAAAATCCAACTGTTTGACGCCAGGCACCCCTTTTGGCCAATTTCATTTCTTCTCTGATGCCTTTGTGTTTTCGCACAAATTGGTTTCTGCTTCTGCTTGATTTCATGCGCCAACTGAAGTACAGATCTGCCAGGTGCCACGCAAGCACACACTTCCCCAAACACACACTCACACATACACACACACTCACACACACACACACTAAGCATTGGCTTTCAAGCCACTTGACTTGTTAAATTCACTTAGCTGATCAGCCGAGCAGCCAACTTACACTTGTTGGCACTCAACCGTTCTCGCCCCTGTAAGCGGGCATGGGGGCGTGGCCAGTATCAGTTGTGCTTTAGTTGCGTTTGCCACGCTCATATCCCAACGGCGCACTTTATTTGTCTAGCTGAAATTGTGATTTTTGTGCACTAACACCGGCTATCGGTGCGTATACGCAACTAAGCACTGGGACAACTTGCTGGCAAAGAAAGTGAATAAAATGCAGTATACTTTCGAGCATGACAATGTTGCAGCACTTCCATCGACATTGTTTCGCATAACACGCATCCTTGCAGAGCTTACACCGAGAGTCACTTCCAACTGGGATTGTAATGGAAGTGCCACTTCTCGAGGCAAGCCTCAAGAGCTGTCGAGTAGATTTACTTGCCGTTGTCGTTGTTGTTGTTGGTGTTAGTTTTGCAGTAGCTTGTTGCTTGCATACAAATAAATTAAAATACATATGTATTTATGGGAGAAAAATACACACACATACAGAGAGAGAGAGAGAGAGAGAGATAAAGATGCAAATAAACTCGACTCGGATATTAAATTAAATAAAAACCTACATCGAATAATATCAACATGCTATTTCTATTTAAATTTCGAGCCCCGCCCAGACATAGCTGCACGTTCAAGATAAAAAATATGTACGCACAAGCATACGCACACAAACCAGCTACAAGCACCGAGATGGGATTTAAACTTGACGCTGACGACCGATGAATACTCTGCCAGACATTGTGCTAATTAGTTGTTGTTATGAATATATTTGAATGTGTCATCCTAAATCTCCTTTAACGTATGAGTTAGCTTTAACTTGGCTTAAAAACTGAAAGTCTACTTGTTCTAGATGTTGTCGAATATTCCTTGGATTACACTTTTCAGGAATGTGAAAAGGTGTTCGTGTGCAGCTACCAAGGGAGCTAAGGCTCATGATGATGCTGGCAAACATATTGCAGTCAGTGTTAAGCAACAGCTCAGACGCAAGCAAATGGAAGCGCCTGTGTTTGTATATGAATGAATGAAAGGCTGATGATGCGTTTGTATGAGTGTGTGTATGTCACAGTGTATGAGTGTATGAGTGTCGCCCATCTGTACGTGTGAGTTAGTGTCAACTCAGGGACATTTAGTAATTCCGCACGCATATCAAGGACAACGTACTCATAAATACCAACGCCAAATGCCGCACAGTAACAACAACAACAACAACAAGCAACAAGAACAAGAACAACAACAACAACAACAGCACACAGCAGCAGCAGCAATAGAAGCATCAGCAAAAACAACTGCAGGCTTGTCTCTGTGCCACGTTTAAGCTTTAGTCCGTTGGTCTGTCTGCCTGGCGACCCGTCTGTCTGGCTGTCAGTCATTTTGTGTTTGTATGTATGGAATTTTTAACTTCATTATCGAGGCAGAGGCTACCATTTGGCGCTACGCATCGCTGCTCATCTTCGTCCTGCCCGCTCGATCGTCCTTATCATTGTCTCTGGGCGCATTGCTCAACATTTTTTGCACTGCGACAGCCCCATGGCTCCTATTCCGCCAATGCGCAATGGCATGCATACCTAATGCCCAATGATGTGCACGCGGGAGATGACAGCTCAACATAGCCGCCCACTTGAGCTATGATTGTCGTCTACTCAGTCAGTTCAGTACAGGGCAGGCAGAGACAGCTCTGGCAGGCCTGGCAGGCCTCGCAATCCAAGCTGTCCATTCAGTTATGGCAGTCACTCAGCTTAGGAGTCGTCTAATTCTGGCTCATTTCGGCGCCAGTTTAAAGTTGAAGCTGCTTTAAATACTTTCATTTCTTTGCGCCAAATAAAGTTTGACTTTAAAAATTTCGCTTGTTTCTGGTTGGCCATAAATTTAGTGGCTGTCCGCCAATGTTTGTTATTTATTTGACTTAAGCACGTTGTGGCGCGTGGCATTTGGTGCTTGCTCTTGGCCAGCGACAACCTTTAAATGACATGCCACGCCCAGTTAAGCCCCGACCGCCTAAAGCCCAGCGCCCTACGCCCAGCGCCCAAGCATAGCCACACAGCTGTCAGCATTCAAGCGTACCGAAAAGGCACCCGGGCGACACCGAAAATGTAAGCAACACGCGATTTATAGCGCACCTAAGTGAAAGTTTTAACGTTTTTTTTGTTTTGTTTTTTTTTTTTTTGTACATTGTTCAGAGTATGGGAAATATATGTGGGGCACGTTTTGTGGTTCTCTAAAATTTATTGGTTATATCTGTTTGTGCGTATGTCAATGCCAAGTCACCGACTGAGACAACAGTTCGCGTATGTGTGATAATTTTGTTGTTTCTGAATGGTTGCTCTGTTAAAAGTGAAATTTAATTAATTATATGCTGCCGCGCCGCCTGTGCTGCTAGCAAAATATTCCACTCTGTGCGCCGTAGTGTATGCAATGATTTATTGCTTCCAGCCTAGCGCTTGGGTGGGTGGTTTCTCACTCTCTCTCTCTCTCTCTGTCAGTCTATGTCGATGTCGGTGCTCATGTCTGTATCTCTGACTGTCTGTCTGTGTCTGTGTTGGCCCTTGCTTGGCTTCGTCTGTGCAATTTTGACGGGCAGCTTCAAAAGCGCAACATGAGAATTTATTTGGCGCGCATTTGTCTTGCCACAGCACACACAACACTCACATGCACTCACAGTGGCACTCAGACTCCCACGTTCACGTGGTGGCATTATTAATAGTTCTGGCGCTGCCTGCAATATCCTGTCAAATTAATTTCAATTTAATTAAATTCTTTTTTTGCTGTTTTGCTCGCGCTGAAATAAGCTAAGCAAAATAAATGAAAATTTCTGTCAAATAAATGTTAAAAAATTGACTCATTGTGGCGCATTCGATGGAGGAATGAATCCGCTGGGTACAAGTGTACCAACCTCCCTCTCTCTCTCTCTCTCACACACTCTCTTTCTGTCTCTCTTTCACTCTTTTTTCCTTTTTACTTGATTGTTGTTGTTGTTGTATGTGGCCAAGCCAAGCGATAGGAAGCAAGTGGAGGGAATCACAGCTGCAGAAATATTTGCAAGCATTTGTTTCTCACCCCATGTGCTCGTGCGTGTGTCTGTGCGTATGTGTGTGTGTGTGTGCGTGTGTGTGTGAGCGTATAGCAAATACTGAAAATTCTCACGCTTGGCACTAAAGTCATTTTTCGCAAACGCTGCTGCTGCGCCCACCCCGAGCCATTTGCCATTGAAATAGTTGGATGTGTTGTTGCTGTTTGGCTGCTACTCCAGCCCCAAATAGCGCTTCGAAAATACGCTCATTTATCAATATGTCCGTTGTTGTATAACTATTAATGCCAGCGCTTCCATCCCCCACCAAGCCACGCACGTGTCGGCAGCCCAAACTTAACGCCAAACTTAGAAAACGTCAAATGCGTTTTAACTAATTTCAAGCAATTCATTTTCATCTTCGCATGCATCTTGCTGCCAACTGTCGTGCTTGGAAATTAATGCGAAATGCATTAGCATTAGCTCTTATAAATGAACGCTGGCAGTGTTTAATGACGAGCCCCCACGGATAGACTGGCAAAGTATGTACTTCACATGCCACTCAGCCCCCCATCGAAAGTCAAACAGTGCGTATGAGTGATGCGCCAGTTGGCAATAAATGCGGTTCGTTAAATCGAGCGACTGCACTGATTTGTCACTGTATTAAAAACCAACATACCCGTCATGAAAAGTCACTGTCAAAAAAATGCTGAAAATAAATGCGCTCACCTTAAAGTGCATTATTTGGTTAATGGAGCACAGTCACAATGCACACACACTGATTGCTTTTTTCCTTATGAATACATGAGAGTATGAGTACGTGGGTATGTGTTATATGTGTGGCATGCAACGTCGAGGTTCTGTCATTTTTGACACTGGCTGGCATTTCATTGATTCACAACAAATGATGCGCCAAGTGTTGCAAGGGTTCGATAGCCACACTCTCTCATTGAATACCCTGAATCAATTTATTGAGCATACAAATTGGTAATCAAATTATGAATTAGCATAGCATGAAAATTAACTTTAATGTATATATATTTCTTAGCATCTTCAACAGCTTCATAAGAGTGTGTACAAAGCAGTTACACAAACAATTGAAACACTCTTTAAGTGAGCCTTCTCTCTTCTCTTAGAGTACAAATTATGATCTACAGTCAAAACAACAGCAAGTCGTCAGTAGAGGGTATCTCTTAGGGTATCATTTTCAGTAAGAAAAAGATATGTTTTTAATGTTTACTTATTTCTCGCATACATCGCATGCACAAAATATACAAAATGAGACACTCTTTTGTACATTTTTTCATTTGCTTGTCAGGCTCATCTGTGGCACGGCCTGAGCGCTCCGCCATGGCTCGTAGCAGGATGCAGGGCGTGGCTGTCATTCGTATGACAACCAAAAAAAAAAAAAAAATGAAATAAGGAACAAATTATGGCAAATGGGTGCAAATTTTAATGAAATTCAACAACAAAAAGTGAATAAAGTATGCCAAGAGACAGCAGAAGAGAGAGAGAGAGAGAGAGAGAGAGAGAGGCGAAAGGAAAACCTATATGGCAAGATGTCAGAAGCGAAATATTAAAAAGGCACTGACAGGCAAACGAGGATAGTGCCAGGACGTGTCGTATGCCATACCAAACAGTTGGCACCCCGAGCGAAAATCCATTGAAAAATTGTAATGATCTCGACTCAGCCTTGTTGGCTTACACATTTTTCGTCCTCCTTTAAGCGGAATTAATAATTCAACTTTAATCTACGCATAATCAGTTGTTTATATTAATAAGTGCAAATTGTGCTGGAGGGTGGAAAATTGAAATCAATTGCATTACAAATGTTCAAATGTTCGACAACATCTCAGCAGCAAATAAATTAAATGGCTGCGTATCATATTGGCGAACAAACAGTGTTAAGCCGCATTAATTCATGAGGTTGTTTGTTATGGCCATTTCCGGTTTGCTACATCCGCTTTTCACGCACTCTGCCGGACAGCGACCACATACATAAACATCACATATACGTACTTACATATATTATATTTACGAATAGAGACCAGACTGGAATCATTTACCGAATCGCATCAATTTGTTTCTCTATATATCCTTATGTAAGTGTGTATGTGTGTTTGTGTGTGTGTGTGTGTGAATATTTTAAACACCTTTAAATTATAAATGAGTTAGTGATATATTGCAATGACATTCCATGAATTATTAAAGCACATTTAACTTGTGAACATGTTGAATTCAATGATTAATTTCAATGCAAATTTAATGCTCGACTTTTGCACTGTAATATTTAAATAGTTAGACACACAGACACAATTGGCAACGTGTCGTGTGAGTTAAATGTATAGAAATATCATACAATTGACTTGGAAATGTCAAGTTAAATTAGATATACTTGATATATAAATATATATATTTATATTTCAAGTTCAATTTTATCTAAAATTAAATTTGTAAGCGAGGCGTTTAAGTAATATTCATAGAAATATCATAGAGAAGAAAGTCTCTAACTTTAAAAGTCACTCAAATTCTGTTTTATGTATTTCAAGTTCAATTTTATTCAACATTAAGTCTGAAATACTTTTAATATATTATCATTTATATACATATTGTGTATGAAATGAAATGAATCCATAATACATGTTCAATCCTAGTTAGCGAATTTGATATATGTTTGAGTCCATTGCTTAAGAAAAATCTAGTAAATTTAATGAATAATTTTCCTGGTTTAACAATGGATTTTGCCCCACCTCTGGCGCCATTATATTTTGATAAATAAAATTGGCGAACGCTGAAAGTAACCGGAATTAAAAACAAACATTTTGATAGCAACAAAAATTGAGTACAAATATTTGTTGCCGCCGACAAAATACCCTAACAGAATTAACCAAATCAACCTCAACAACAATTTTTAAAAATTTGGGTTTTTATTAATAACTTTAAGTATTCAATGCTCGAATACTGAGATTAGAGGTATAATTGTTTAGTTAATTTTCTTTTGTTGTTCTTAAGTTGATTTAAATAATCATATTGAATTTATCGAACTGCTGTTATACCCTTCATATTCAATTTTCCTATAAAGAGGGTATTTAAAAAAAAAGCAGGAACAACCTCAACATACAAGCATGCACAGAGCACACAAACACGCCATACACTTAACAGGCAAAAATATTTGCTGAAACGCATATTTACTTGCCAAAAAACAAAGCCAAGCGAAATTGGTTGGCAAACAGTGCCAATAACAACAACAACGACAACGATGATAAAATCGTTTGGCGAAATCAATTTGCATTGGCCAGGGGCTGAGCGAGCGGTGCGACGGTGTCCCAGTGCCGCGTAATACAAAATGCAGCAAACAAATCAAAATTAACCAATACAAGTGGGCGAAACTGAGGGCATGACGCATGTCGCACTCAGCAGGGGGCAAGCAAAACGACAGCATATGCAACAGTGGCACAGAGCAACAACATAGCACCCCAACGAGAGAGTCCTTAAGCCAGTGCTTAGTTAGCACACAAATGAAAATTTAATATTCGCATTACACGTACGTAGGTAGATAGAGGTACGGAGAGAGCTTATGGCTTTCCTTCCAGTGAACCCTGCTGCGAGTCTTCAATTTGCTGGCTCCGCTCGCACTGCATTGCTAATTTTAAACCATGCCATGCATTTCAAATGGCTTTAAGGGACCGCCAGCCATTCGTAAAGGGTCAGCCGAGTTGACGTCGCGTTGACAGATTGTTCATTACGCTCGCTGCGAGAATGCATTTTAATTACCGAGCAGCAAGCGAAGCAAATCAATTATGGGGCGAACAACTGCTACAGCAGCTGCAGCTGCTGCAGCTTGCTGCGGGCGAAATGTCAACTTTTGACCAGCTTCGCACCTGCAGCTCAATCAACTGGGCGCAAGGCAAATAATTCACACTTTAAGTCCACACGGCCCACTGTGGTGTCGTGCATCAAAGGATCTGGCAGTGGAGATATTATTGCACGTTTGATGCGGTTCCACGTGCGGTT
Source organism: Drosophila leonis (assembly GCA_035045365.1). Lineage (NCBI taxonomy): Eukaryota > Metazoa > Arthropoda > Insecta > Diptera > Drosophilidae > Drosophila > Drosophila leonis. The sequence goes on from JAWNPC010000613.1 coordinate 86,583, forward strand.
CCCCTCGTAATTTACGATTATAGCTGAGTTAACCGCACACTCACACACCCACACACCCACACTTACACAGGCACTTATGCTAGGTGTGGTTAATGTGACTGTGGGTATATCATAGCTCAAATGTTGGCACGTGTGTGGGCGTGGCTGTCAACCCTTTAGGGCCATTAAAAGCTCTTGGCTTTGGCATAACGAATGTGCCTATTAAAATCGCATATTAATGCCAGATATTTGCCAATTGCCAATGAAACAGCTAAGAACAAAAGCCAGCTAAATAAACTTTCTCTCTTTGTTTTTTTATTTGAAGCGAGGCGCTGAGGCAGAAAAGTTTGTATTATTTTTTTTTTTTTTGCTTTCAACCTCATCGATGAACTGATAAGTGGCAATTGAGGCAATGCGTGTGTGCATGTGTTGTTGTGGCATATGAAGTGCCAAAGTTGAAAAAGTTATTTGCATGTAAATTTGTTGTTAGTATCATCGAAAAAGTAATACAAGGCACAAATGAATGCGAAGCAAAGAAAAAGCTCGCAAAACTTTAGACAAAACTCAAATGGGCAAAAAAATGGGGAGATAAGGCAAACAAACAATGATAAAGCAATATGCAAGAGCTCGAGGTACGAGCTGCCAGTTGCGACTGGAGGTGCGGCTGGATGTGGTGCGGTTATGGTAAGGTTGCCGCCTAATGACGGCGATAAAAGCTGGCAAATGGCATAAACCAAAGAGCCAGCAAATGAAAAGTGTTTCAATAAAGGCCAACACAATTGAAAACTTTGCAATTGCCACGTAGAACAGTTCATACACACACTCACCCAACACACACACACACACACCTACACTTGAGCTGTTTGCTGCTTTGTTTAGCTACACATTACAACATGTTGGCGCTTTATTTCCGTTTCCGCTCAACTGGCAAAATTCATTAAGCTCGACAAAATGGGGCTCAGCGCTCAAAGAGTCACTCAATCTGTCAATCTGTCAATCCGCCAATCCAGTCAGCCAACGCTCGAGTGGGTGCCAGACGCTCAATAAACTTTCATTAACTTCGCTCATTCATCAGCCAATCAGGCAGACGGACGGACTCTGTCCGACTTGTAAGTGTTTTGTAAACATGACTTATAGAAATAGCAGGCAATATTTTTCGCAGTTGCAACTGAAGTGGCACGCCCCGCTGACATATCAATAAGCCTGCATTTGGCCCAGATCTGCAGCTCTGAATAATTCATGAGCCAGCGAACATTTCAAATAAGTCGCGTAACTTACCAATAATGGTGCCCTTGCAGCCAAATGTCAAGCGGTAGAAATTCTTCAAGTAACTCAGGTGGCCAACGAACAAAAGACCAATGCAAAAATCCCGATTTTCAATTCAGTAAGCGGCAATCAGTAATCGGGCTTTGGCAATAGCCAATTACAATTCAATTCGGTTGCCAGCGAACGGCAGCAGTGGCAAATTTAATTGAGCATTCAAAGACGCATTGACACGTGCGACAGACGGCGACGCAATCGCCAAAAATGCTGGCCAATCCGCTGGCCAATTTAGTAGCAAACACGAATCAAAGCTCCAATTGCTGCACGTCAGTGGAGAGAGAGCAAATGCGAGAAGATTGCCCATTGCCTGCCAAGATTTATCCCACAGTTTGTGTTTGTCACTCTGCACTGTTGCGTGTTGAGGGACAAGGGCAGCTTGTTATCGTGTCTGTGTCCACGATTCCTGTTTGATTGGCAGCTCAGGTTACAGCTTCCACCAGCAACGGCAGCAGCAGCAGCACCACCTTCGCCAGCAACACAAAAATATCCTTCTGTGTCGGCATCCATGTTTTGCTCACCGACTATTTTTCCACGTTTCCCTGCCAATTGTCCAACTGTCAGCATACGCAAAGTGTTGTCAGAATTTAGTCCTTTCCACAGAGCTGCAATTCCAATTGCAATTGCGACAATCTAATATGCGTCATGAAAAAGAATATCCAACCATTTGCAGCAATAGTTATTCGAGCATTGCAAGCTTTGGGCATTTCAATATTTTTGTATAAAAGCGAATTTTCTCTTTTGAGTTTTTTTTTTTTTTTGCTTTAAATATAATCTAGCTTAGTTCAATGGAGTTACATTAAATTGCAAGAATTGCATATTTTCTATCTTAATGTTTATAAATATCTTTGATAGGCTTAACACAGACTCTAGGCCATCTTTTCAGCTCAACTAATAACATAGTCAACTCTTTAGTGAAAGAGTTCAAAGGCATCACGTCTTGAACTAATTGTCAGCATAATTAGAAGTCGACGGCACAAATCCCGGAGGGCCATTGACTGATTGGCAAAAATGTTGCGACATCTACTGCGGCGGCGGCATGGGCGTGGCCAGGAGTCTAATTGAATCACGTGCGTGGGTGGAGAAATTGGCTTTGGCAGTGTAAATGGAGTTGGGACTAAGACTTGAACTGCTTCTGGGACTGGGAATTGCTCAATCGCTGACTTTTCTAATAGTTGTACATGGACACGCCCACATTTGCCGCACATAAGGCGCCATCGACGCGTACGCAATGGGACAACAACTTAATCATCATCACGTCGGCATTAGTCACACTCCAAGGGCATTATCCTTTCAACCAAGCTCGCATTTGCGTCTGTAAGACAGAGCTTACACATTGTGTGTGTGTGTGTGTGTGTGTGTGTGTGTGTATGTGTGTGTGGGTGTATGTGTGTGGCTGTAGTTCGCTCACATGTCATTTGAAATGCCATTTGCAAGTCTCTTTTATGGCCACGACAATAAAGGCATTTGCCAAGACTGTGCAGCTATCTGATCGCTCCCTCAACAGCTGCATCAACTCGATAATTATGGCATATGCCATTTGCTGATTGTGCATGGCCATGGCGTGGGTGTGGGTGTGGCCGTGGGTGTGGGCGTGGGTGTGGGCGTGGTCAGTGAAGGGTGACTTACATTAAAATTAGCTGCATCAACGTACCTAATTCCAATTGAACCGAACAACGTTTAGGGCTCATCTCATCAGCTGCATTAAGCGATTATGCCAGGCATATGCTCATAAACAAATACATATGCGTATTTATATTTGCTTTAGTACGTGTGTGTGTGTGTTTGCTTATTTGCTTGTCTATGTTAATATGAGTCTGTCTACGTGTGGCATTTGGATCTGTTTGTGTGTGGGTGTGTATATATTTCAAAAATTTAATTGCACACGTTTACATATCACGTGCACTGCGGCTACCTGCATTGTTTATCTAAATGGATGATGATGATGATGGGAAAGTGGGAAAAGTGGGGAAAATGAGGCAAATGAGGAAAACTGGCTGTTGGTGCTGTGGCTGTTCAATGACATTGCAATTTAATTAAGTCACGCAACATATCGATTCAGAGCTTTAATGCTAAAGTACATTTGGCAGCCAATTCCAAATTCGCATAATAAAGTTGGACTCGCTTCGAACTGTCGCCCACTAATTGGAATTTGAAAATAAAACGCTTAAATACATTTGTATATAGCGATACGATGGGTAAACTTTACAATTATTTGAAATAATTGATGTAGAAACTTCATGGTTCAATTGAATAAAAATTAGTCAGCTGAATAGTTAAATAATTAAAGAGGTTGCGGATTTGAAGGCTAAAAAGTCGAAATACCCAGACAAATTATTTGCGATAAATTCGTAGCAAATCTTATATATGTGACATACTCAACTATAGGTATATAAAACTGCTCCTATGTGACATCAGTCTATGAGGAGGTTGTTATTGTTTTGAGCACACAACTCCCCTGTATATGATGCGGCTCACTTTAAGTGTGAAGCGAATATTTGTGCATTTGCCGACTGAGCTGTGCCTGTTTAACCCTGTTTAAAGAACAACAACATCATCATCATCATCAATATGTAGAGTTGGCCCCTAGGACAAATATGCTAAGCACAGTCAGAATTTGGCACAGTCCTAGCCAGGCGGGCCAGGTGAGCCAAGTGGGCCAGTTGAGATTCTGGCTCGTTGCAACTGTTAGTAGCAGTATCTGCCCCCATCTGATGCCCCAACTTGGCTTCTAGCTGTGTCTTGTTAGCTGCTCCACTCGCTGCGCTGCCGTGTCGCATATTTGTTAGGCAGCCCAAGGAAGCGTAAGACATTTGCCTGTTTGCCTTTGGCACGTGCATGGCATGCGGAATGGCAATGGGAATGGGAATCTGTAGGTTCAGGTAGATGGAAACAGCAATATACATATACAAATATGCAAGTGTGTGCACGACTGTGTCTGTGTGTGTGTGGTAGTTATGCATGTTGTTTTCCTTTGCCCTTTCAGCGGATTTGCCGTGTTCTTTTTATGCAATTTGCTTGCAGACGACTCGTTATTTTATTGTTTACCTCCGCACACGGCAAACATAAGTAGAACATAAATTTGAGCTCCGCAATCTTGGGCGACTGCATTTTCTTTTGTTGTTCAGCATTTTGCCGCAGCTGACAAATTCGCACATATTCGCATCACAAGGAAGCCGTGACTAAATAATTTCTGTTGATTTCGTTTCGCAATTACCGTGTAAATAACAGCAAATTGCCAAACACTTTGACGATTGATATGCGTCTTCTGTTGATTTTGATATTGTCAATGTTGGGGCAGCAAAATCCTTTTAGCGCTAATCAGCCAAACACAATTCAAGTGGCGACACATGTGAGTTGCAATACAAATTTGGGAAATTCTCAAAGTGCTGTCGATGGCAAGGCTGGGGGTGGGCGCGTCTGCTTAAAAGCTTAAGTGAAATTACACTTGGAGCACAGCAATTTTATCCACGAAATGCGCAGCGCGCGGTCCAAAGACCGTCGCCCGGGGGCGTGGCAGTGTGCTAAAATGCTCGCTAAAAGCTTTTGGCCCACTCAAATGAGGAAAATTTTCGAAAATTCTAAAGTGACATTGCGATAATCGCGTAATCGATGAAGTCTGTCATTATCATGAGCCCCGTCGATGTCGATGTCGATGTTGCAGCCGCTGGCCCTGCCCAGCCTCAGCCACTGCCACTGGCGCTGACAGTGTCAAAGGCAAGTCAATAAGTAAAAATTTTCAATGGCAAAATGTCGAGGCAGGCAACCAGAAAAAAAACACTTAGATGGCAAAGCGGACAAAAAGTACGTACAAGTGAAAAAAAAAGTTCGGCGCTTGGTGTTGGCGTTGGCAAATTGCCCCGTCGAACGCTTCTGAAACAAATAGCTGCAGTATCTAAGAGGGCGAGTGGGAGAGCGCGTGAGTTAAGACAGCTAGATTTAGCCAAAAAAGTTGAAGCTTTGATTTTGTGTTTCAGCAGGAGGGCTACAGGCAGATTCAATTTGACAGTTGCTAGAATTCAATTTTCTTGTCATCATGTTGCGGATTAGTTTCGTGCTACTTCGGGCCAACGTGCCAGCGAGACGGAGAGCTCCAAACGGCCAAACACCAGCAGCACAGTTGGACATCATTTGCAAAAGTGCAACTGCAGCAACAACAGCGGCAACGGCAGTGCAGCAAGTAGACAACAGACTGCAGACAAAGGACAGCGGACATCGGACAGCAGATAGTAGACAGGAGACAGCAACTTACCAATGCACACGCACAAATGAGAAAAGTTGCAACTTTCGGAAGCAGCAAAAAAGTTTACCAGCTGCTGCTGCTGCTGCTGCTGCTGCTGCTGTAGATCGACAGGGGACTACTGGCAGCATGTTCTGCAGAGCGCCGAGGGATATGCGAGCTGAATGTCCTGGACAAATAATAAAGTTTGTGGCCAAGTCGTGTGCGTATGGCATTGAATTTGATGTACGTAGTGGGACAGATGCAACAGTAGTTACAGAACGAAAGCATTTGTAAAACTTTTAAGTTCAGCTTAAACAAATTCAGTTACCAGCAAAAAAAGAACAACTGTACGACAATTACATATACATAGATAAACGCGAAACACACGCAATTTGATACAAATATTCAAGTTTGAATTAATATGTAAATTTGTACTTCAAATAATACAGTAAAATTTAAAAATGAATATTGTAATTATTCATTTCTAATTAATGGAAGAATATAGAACAAATAGAAAAGACATAGAGGGTATTAGAGAGATAGATAGAAAGAGAAGAGAGAAAGATCTCTATGTGGTGCTATATAATTTCAATTCCTTAAAGTGCTATTTTCTTTCTCATTCTCATTCGCACTTTCATTTTCATTCTGATTCTCTTCCTCTTACCCTTCTTGTCTTTACCAAACTCAATTTGATTCATTCTGCCATTGTGTTATAAACTTTCAGGCATGCCTTTTATTTGACACGAATTTAGTGTGGTCAGTTCTTAGTTGTTGAGCTGAAGCTGTCAGGCAAATGAAATGTATATCAATTAGGCAATTTCTTTAGACATGTCAACGACACTTGCTATCTGTGTCTCAGCTGGCTGCACTTTGGGGCAGCCACAAGCTGTCCACAGCAACAACAAACAATTAAAGAACAAACAGCTCAGGCAACAGAAATGTGACCCAAAGCTGATTTAAGGTAACTTTAATGTTCGGTTCTAATTTGTCACTCATTTGGCCCCAGAAGGCAGGGCTTCGAAAAATATGAAATGTCAACTGGAATGACTTATAGACTCCACAAACTGGCCTAATGCGATCTCTCTCCGACCAACCGGCTAACTGCTTAAATACTTAATATACCAACAACAACATTAACAACAATAACAAGAGCAACAACAACAGCAGCAGCATCATCAGGAAGGAACAAAAAACATACAGGATAAACAAGAGACAAAGGCATGTCGACGACAAGGCAAAGGAGGTGGAAAACAATTTGCTCCAGCTACTGTTTCCTCCATAGCCAAACCTACGGTTACCATTGTTGGCGTTGTTGTAGTGACAGTGGCCCGAATTCCGAACCGAAGCCGCTTGATGGATTACAGCCAAAAGGCGGCAGCTCCGAGAAGTCAGTGGAAGGTGTGGCCCAGGCGGGCGGCAGCAGCTGCACGATTAGGCTTTTGTTTAGCTGCTTGTCAAATTTCTATGGCCACACCCCCAGCCGCCTTAGCCTTAGCTCTGGCTTTGGCTTTCGCTTTAGCTTTTGTCAGTATCTGCGCCAAAGTGATTTGTGCACCCCAAAGGATTGGAAATTCGTTTAATGAAGTGAAGGGTTAAATTTGCCAAAAGGCTGAGCCGGGCCCACAAGCATTGCCAAATCGAAGCAGCTTACGGGACACACACAATAGAGGTGGAGCACAAGACAACAAATTCAATCGAATATACACTCACTCACACTCACTCGCACTCGCTCACACACACTTACGCACACTCCTCAATACGTATCGATGAATAGAAAGCCATTATTTGGCGAGGATGGCTTTAAACTAAGCCGAACAGCAGCGCTTCCGCCAATTACTCTCGAATGCCTTTCACTGACCTTCACACACGATTCCCGCTAGAGGCCGCGTCAATTTGACCGCCATGAACTGGTGCGGGCCCACTGACAACATAATCATTTATCATAAAAAATGGCATTTCTCAAGTGGCATATATGATTGCGCCAAAGCCAAACCGAAATGGAAGCCATGCCAAAATCAAGGCCAGTTAGCCTAGAAGCCTAGAAGCTGCTAAGAAGCCGCCTGCATTCCCCACTCAATGGGCCATAAATCTGCAGCCATGGGCCAACCTTGCGATATGCGAAATGGCAACGGCAAAGGCAACGGCAACGGCAGCGGCTGCGGCAATGGCAACCATTTGTCTAATTTTAATGGGCATGCTAATAGAGCCATTGGCTTGTCGAGCGGTCGCCAGTGGATTGGTCAGCCAACACCTGCCCCTGGTTGCTCGGACTTAGATTTTGGGGCCGACCGAGTTTTAATTTATGTGCGGCAAAAACTTGTTGGCTCATTAAATATACCTCAAAATGTTAAATGACTTACGAGCCCCACTAAAGGACCCGCAACGAGATGTTACAAACGATTGACTGCCGTCTGGAACGTGCCACTGTCGTGCCCCAGCCAAAAAGCCAACTGCGGCAGTCATTGCATCATCATTTACTGAATTGCCGTTACGTGCGGCATTATCGGCCACAGCAAATCGCATTCGGCATCGCAATTTCAGCAGCCGGTCGGACCAATGTTTGCGATATTGATGAACAGACAAGTTAAGTCCTTTGTCTTGATTTTTAATAAGATAGAATAAGGGCATACGCAGACAGAGAGTATGTAAGTGATCAAATATATTAATTCGAGTGCCATTTGAAGGCCTAAATCTATTTAAATCTGCTCAAGAACTGGCCAATACTAAAGAGTTAAGACAGTAGCTGTCATCTGAAACTGCGTTTCGATTTACTGGTTTAATTAAAGATTCACCCTGAGGCTGGTATATATATGACTTCATTTTAGGGGATCAATATATATTCTATAAATATATTATACATTTATATATTTATATTTTTTTATTTATTTTTTCTAATACACCTTGGTTATCGTATCTGTTGACGCCCCAGACTTTTGTTTGATTTGTAGCTGGAGACTTTCAATAAAATTAGAATATAAATCAAATTATTTTTTAAATAGTTATATTTCGATTTAGTTATACAATATATATTTAGAGCATTTACAATAGGAGCTAGAGCTAGCTTTTTATTTAAGCATAGACGTCTTCTAAAACGTTTACTGCTCACTCGAGTCAGTTCACCTCGTAAGTCCTGAACTCCTTGCCAGAACAGTCTTGTTCCAATTTATTTTATTTTGCTTAGTTCCTGCGCTAATTATTCATTAATGATGATGATCTGTGTGGGGAGGGGGCAGCAGTTAAGTTAACTAGTGCAGAATGACAAGTCGAACAGAATTGACTCATTTATTTCCTGCTATCATTTCACCTGACACTGACTGTTCGTATTCGCAGGCAATATGCCTCAGGTAGTGGCACAATAGTATAATAGTTAACCAGGCAAGCAACTCCCGGAGGGAAATGGCCAATTCAATCAGGACAGCCAACCAGCCGACCGATTCACAACTGCTGACATATTCTCGAATGCAAGCCGTATCATAAATATTTATGAGTGCACCGGAGGCATAGTCGACTGTTCCGCCTCCCTTCGTGTAGCTGCATATGCATTTTAATGCATTTATCATGGCGGACCAACATTCAAATAAAATCGCATTTATTTAGAAAACACGGATTGCACAAAAATGTGGATTAGCCCGGCAAATAATGGGGTTAGCTGGTATAAGTAGAGCTCACACACAGCGCCAAATTTAATTTTAAACACAAACCCAAAAGCCCGTTCAGCCCCAATCAGAGTTGACCCCACACCCAAGCCCTGCTACGCTTCCATTGCTTCTAATTGTGTGTGTATGTGTGTGGCTATCCAACCGCTATTGTGTGAGTGTGGCCAAAACTATGATTCTGCTTTTGCTATAGCAGTCAACACAATTTGTGCACCAGCAGCGAGGTTAGCCGGAACCAACAGAACAAAACTCAGCCACTCACTGGGCCTCTGCAGCCGAAGCTGGACCGCCTGGTCAGTTAATGCAGTTGCTGGGTGTGCTGCTTTTTACTGCTGATGGCAAAATAGTTGTTGATTTTGAAACAACAACTGCAACACCGCAGCTAAAGTTTTGTGTGTGTGTGTGTGTGTGTTTTTTTTTTTTCTTTTTTATTACTTTCTTTCCTGACGCTGCGGCGTTTTGCGTTTGCCGCTGATTGTTGTGCTGTAAATTGCATTTGCGGTCAACAAAGTGCAACAGCATCAACAACAACAGACTTCATTTTGTTTTGTTTGCTTGCAATTTTTCGTTGATTTCTGTTTCTCATGTTCATTTTCATTTTCATTTTCATTTGCTGTTTGTTTCATTTAAATTGCCATTAGATGCGGCTTTGTGCCAACTTCTGCTCACACGCTGTGTCTGTCTGTGTCTGTGTGCCCATTTGAAAAACCACAGCATTTGGGTTACGATTACTCACACACATATATATATATATATATATATATATATATATATAAATATCCACACCCATCCACACACACACACACACCCACACACAACAGCTGGTTAACATTTCCGTCACTCTCTGTGTCGGTCTGCGCTTAGACATTTTTGTGCTCAATAATTTTCACTTTTTCCCCCAACTTTTCCAGCATGCACTAAATATTCAACAGTTTTCATTCCATCCATCCTACCGGTTGCTGCTGCTCTCAGCTTTGCTCACTTTGATTTCGTTTTCATTACGTTTTTTTGGTTTTGTTTTTATCGAGGAAATAGTGCTGGCTTGGTTTTTAATTAAAACAACAATGCGCCGCTCCACTCAGAGTAACCATTTTCACCTATCCATTGATCGGCTAACACCCCAAACACACACACTCACATGCACAGTCCAATACAAACAGTATTATTGTATTGCCTGGCCAGCCAGTCAGCCAGTCAGCCAGCCAGGATGTTGTCGTCGTCGTCGTTGTTGTTGTTGTTGTGTTTCACTTTTAACAATTTCATTTCAGTCTCACCCTCTGCCAGTCCCTTGGCTTTGTTTTCGAACGTGTTTTGTGTGAAAAGTGATAAGTGAAATATGCTTTTCAGTTTTCAATTTAGTAGTTCAATGCAATTCCAATTGGATATTTGCAATGGGCAACGTTCAACGGCCAAACAGTTGCCTCAGCTCCGCTTGGTTGGCAAACTTCTGTTGCCAGTTAAAGGGGAAACATTCGCAAAATGTCGACAGTCAGCAGTCGTTTAATAATGCTTTTATTGCATAGAAATAGAAATAGAAGCAAAACAAAAATCAAAGCCCTTTGTGAGATTTGTGTGCACAGAAAAATGCAGCCAGCATTCAAGCAGAAGGTTGAGCCTAGCATAGTCTATCAGTATGGTATGCACACTCTGGGTGGGAGGGGGGCAGGGAATACGGCGATGCATTTCATCTGCATTTGCATTTGCATATGTGGGCCATGGCATCGGTTCAGTTCGCTGAACTCGCCAGTTCTTTGCCCTGCTCGGCCACGCCCAGTGCCCAGCGCCCCACCCATGGGAGCCAATTTAGAATGCTCCAAGCGTTGCGTCGCGGACACCTCACTAGCACTTGACACTCTTTGTGTAACGGCGCTGCGCCACCTGCCAGCCCAATATTTTTAATCCCTTTGACTCGGCAACGACTGCAACACGAATGAGGTGGCAAGTGGGCGTAAAGCAAACATTTGCCAAGTCAACAGAGAAGGCGACTCGCAGCTAAATCGCCATTTTGCACAGTGTCCCCAAGCCGACAACACTTGTTGACATTCGATTATCATTGCTATCATTTGGAAATCTTAAATTGGGTTTCCTTAGCTGTTGTCTCCCTTTATTACTTGATATAAGCATCTTGTAGTCAAAAGTGTTCAGTATGTCATTTCGAGGCACTGTAACAGTTAGTCAAAATTGTTTTTTTATAGACATTAGCTTTAGTTCGTCACACTGTGCGCTTTAGTCAGCGACAAGTTGGAGTTGAGCGTGGCGCAAAGGACAACCAGTTCGAAGGACAGCAACAGGCACAGAAATGCATTCACACACACACACACAAACACACACACACACATACACACTAACACACATGGAACGCCAACTAGTGGCAGCACCATTTCAGATGCCACAATGCGAATCATAGAAAATAGACTGTGCCAAATTGGTGCGAGACTAATGCTTGGGGCAAAGTTCATGAGGCGGGTCGTGTTTGTGGTCGCACTTCGTGTCTTGTCATACATTCACAATGACAGGGCTCATTTGTGTTAATTTGAAAATGCTGACAGCAGCAACGACTTGCTAATGAGTCCCAAAACCAATTTCGACTCAGCAGGCTATAGACGATCAAATCAACAAATTCTGAGTAAAAGGTAAAGCCAAATATAATTTAGAGCAAATATACAATTGATATTATATCGTGAAACATTTACTTTTTTAATCCACAACCTAAATTCTCTGTAACAACTCAAAGCACACACTATGACATTTAAGAAACTACTTTTTGTATGCATGGGTAAGTGTCGAGCAGCTGCAATTCTAATGGAGTCTGTGTGTCTGTGGATCCATCCATTTTATTGATCAACCTGTATCTGGTCTAGGCAACTCGTGCAGCTCACCAATGGCCGAGACAATTATGCAGACTCTCATGGTAAAGACAAGCCTGTACTGGGAAGTAGACAGTGCAGCATTGCGCACCTGGAACATTGGCAGGCGACCACACAAGCGATGTCTCAAAGTCCTCCGAGAGCACGGGCTACGTTCCGATCACTTCTGCCGGCTGGTAATTGAGTTGCGATAGAAAAAAGGAAGTTATTTAGTTTGATGTTTTCTTTTTTGGTAGCTTACTGTCCAGGACTTTTACTACTTTGACTACATCATAACCATGAACGAGCATATTTACAAGGAATTACTGCTTTGGGCGGAGGCCAATCGTGTTCTCCAAACCTCACATGTAATAATGCTGGGCGCGTACGGGAAGAATGGCAAAAGTGTGTCGATCATTGATCTATCACCGGTATGTTGAGCAACATTTTTCCAGTTGAAGTAATTGTCTCATGTGAACACGAACACAAATATGTTTCAGGCACGCAAACTCAAAGCCTTCAGAAGTGCGTACTATCAAATCAAAGACTGCTGCAAGGAGCTAATACTTGGGGAACAGGTTAGCATTGTGCGCTATGATGTACCCAGTACGGATGATGATGACGAGAACGCGTATCAGGAGAACCAAATATCCCATGTAGACTCCAGTGAAGGTCCAGATTCTCCATATAACTTAATTCCCCAATGTCAAAAATGTAGCTCCAAAAATTCTTTGAGGTTATCGTGTTCAGGGTGTTCAATAGGTATGCCTAAGTCGAATAGAAAGAAACTATGCCACAAGTGTGGACAGAAATTCTTAGCTCAGCTCTGAGCGCAAGTTTCGAATAGACTATTTTGCTACCCTAAAAGACGAGTCCAAGCTTTTCCGCAACGACAAATTGTTGATTATGAAATAAACACAAAAGTCACTTTGATACGACAGCTACTTCAATTTATGCATATTCCATCGATCTATGCCTAATTGGCTCAAAAAGCTGACTATAAAAGCCGCTGTCAGCTGCCAGACGGCTCTGCTATATTCCGGACTACCTTGATGTGCGGTGCCCTCGCATCGCTGACCGGCAGCTGAGCATGGAACGCAGCTTGTTGCCACACACGTTGGGCATTGCTTTGTCTGGCACTGGACATGGGCCCAGATTCGAGGCCCAGGCGAGTGGCAATGGCTCCGTTCTGGATAATGTAAGTTCAAAGTTTGGCTATTGATTTAGATAACACATTTACTTTAGAGAAAAGAATTTTTTCTAAAAATCATTTGTACAGTTTAGTTGATGCCTAAATGAATTCATAGAAATATAAAATAAAACTAAATAATTAATTAAATATTTATTTAATATTATTTACTCAATTTCAATACAAAATAATTATTTATTTAATTTATTTTTTGGAAATTAAGCTAAAAATTAAAGAAAACTCATTTTTATATATCAAACAAAATAAAGCCCAATAAATTATATAAGTTTTCAGTGCAGGCAAATTATAAAAAAATATATATATATTGTATATAAGGCTCACCCGATGGTACCCCAGGCTTATAGGTATGGCCACGCACTCTTTATGTTGTTATGTTAAATTGACTTGGGTTAAGAAAGACTTAATATCGTTTCATAATATAGATCATAGATACTGTAATCCTTCATTATCAAATTACTGTCCTCATTAAATTTCAATTTCAATTTACAGGTGCTACCTGATATGGCGCACCTGGTCAATCCATACTGGAGCCGTTTTGCACCAATGGATGCAACAATGAGCAAGATTCTGGGTCTCTTCACTCTCTGCATCCTCATCATCTCGTGCTGTGGCAATGGAGTTGTGGTCTACATCTTTGGCGGCACCAAGTCGTTGCGCACGCCCGCCAATCTGCTCGTCTTGAATCTGGCCTTCTCTGACTTTTGCATGATGGCCTCGCAGTCTCCGGTTATGCTGGTGAATTTTTACTATGAGACGTGGATCTTGGGGCCACTGTGGTGCGATATTTATGCGGTTTGTGGCTCAATGTTTGGCTGTGTTTCAATTTGGTCAATGTGCATGATCGCCTTCGATCGTTACAATGTCATTGTCAGGGGCATCAATGGAACGCCCATGACAATCAAGCTGTCCATCATGAAGATTCTGTTTATTTGGTTGATGGCAACGTTCTGGACTATAATGCCCCTAATCGGCTGGAGCAGCTATGTGCCGGAGGGCAATTTAACAGCCTGCAGCATTGACTATATGACCAGGCAATGGAATCCACGCTCCTATCTAATAACCTATTCCATATTCGTCTACTATGTGCCGCTGTTTCTCATCTGTTATTCGTACTGGTTTATAATTGCTGTAAGTGTGCGAATCAGAAGACCCTTCTTTCCCTTCTCAACTCACAGTTCAATTTGAAGGCCGTAGCAGCACATGAGAAGGCCATGCGTGAGCAGGCCAAGAAGATGAACGTCAAGTCCTTGCGCAGCTCTGAGGATTGCGACAAGAGCGCCGAGGGCAAATTAGCCAAGGTAAAACTAAAGTAATTAATTTGTTACCGATTCAAATTTCATTACATACTCAGGTGGCACTGACGACTATTTCGCTCTGGTTTATGGCCTGGACTCCGTACTTGGTCATCTGTTACTTTGGCCTATTCAAGATCGAGGGTCTAACGCCACTCACCACCATTTGGGGCGCCACATTTGCCAAAACCAGCGCCGTCTACAATCCAATTGTTTATGGCATAAGGTAAGATGGAGCGCGACACTTAAGAGAGAATCTCTAATATTGTTATTTATTCACTTAAGTCATCCCAAGTATCGACTGGTGCTCAAAGAGAAGGTATATATATCTTATCTAACTGTGGATACGCGCACTTTCGCTAATCTTATCTTGTGCTTTTTAGTGCCCCTTTTGTGTTTGCGGCAATGCTGATGAGCCCAAGCCCGATGCACCCGCTGGGGATACAGAAACCACATCAGAGGCGGAATCAAAGGCCTAGATATATAAAATATATATTAAAATTTTCAGCAAATGCCTACAAAAGGCACCAAATGTAAAAAAAAAAAAAAAAAAAAAAAATTATTAAAACTATGTCTGCTGTAGCTAATCGAGCTTAAAACTTAGACGATTTTTGAAAACATTTCCAAATGTGGCAGAAATTATCCTTGTGGATTGCAAATAAGATATTTTTAAACAATTTTTAGATATAAAAATAAGAGTTTAAACAAGACTTTTAATATAAAATATTTATAGAAAAATATAGAAGAAAAAATATCTGAGTTTAGGCAAAATTAAATATTTTTGGACTACATAATTTATAGATGTATGTAAAGTATGGCAACAGTGTTTCAAGACTAAGACTACGAAGTATAAAGTTTTTTTTTTTGCAAAGAAGAAACAATAATTCTAGGCACTCGAATGAAGGCATCAATCACATACAAAGTAAATTCATCAATTGAAAGTTTAATCTGATTTCTGAAAATAATTAATTTTATGTATATTTGTAAGCTGAATCTGACTATGTTTTAAGTTCGAGAATCTTGTCAATGTCAAGATGATTGCGTCACGCGTACATCGACTTAAAATACGAGCTGAACTCTTGATTCCCACTCCGCCAATTCCCGTTTGTTTCATCTGCCTTGGCACACATTTCAACGACGTTAATGTCGCTATTTGCTCTGACTGCTGCGTCTTTCGTTTAATGATGATAATTACTCAGTTATATTCGCCACACGGCCCCGCCCCCTTAGCATTTCCCGCACATTTGGTCTAATGAGCATGTACACACACACACACACACACATTCACAGTCTCATGCGTACACACTCGACAGTCTAATTAGAATACAACAAAGCAAGAAGCAAAGCTAAATTTTTGCCCGTCAGCAATTTGGCCAAAAGTTCATCAGATTCTGCCACCAAGTGCTGACGACTCTTGTTTTAGACATACATCTATGTATGTATAGCATCTTCAGGCTGAAGGAGCTTAAGATATTCGTGTCACACAGCTACCCAAAGTGCATCAACTGCAGCCATAGCTGCAGCTGCACCCAACCAGTAAAGACAACAGCTGCACTATGGCCACACGTCTGGATGGAGCATTTATTTGTGACAGCTGGCTCTAAATTTCAATTACTTTAAGATAATTGCATGTGGCACACTCTTACCAGAACAGCGTGGGACGTGATGCGCCCGACTTGGCCCAATGCTGGCCGGCCAGCTCGCCAACGGAGGCCATGGCCAGGCCCTGAAGTGTGCTCACGCAGTTGTTATACGCGGCGTCCTGCTTGTTGCTTCTTAGCTGGGATTCGCAACCACTCAGGCCCACCTTAAAGGTGTCCAAGAGATAAGCGCCATCCTGTTTGGCCTCTGTAGTTGGCGGCAACTTCTCATCGATCGCTTCACGCAATCTCTGCTCGGCTATGGCGCCACGCTGGAGTGTCAGCTCAATGTTCACTTCCTGGGCATACGCCAGCACCTGCAGAGACAAATGGGATATTTCCGATTTCTGTTGAGCAATTCGAATGCAATTCCTACCAGGCAAACCCAAACTGAGATCACAATCACCGTTGTAGTCGACATTCTCAGTGTGCGTTCAATGGGCAACTGTTGCTAATCTCAGTGTCAGAAGCATCTACTATTATATCTTATCTGGCCGGGCTTTCGGATAGATAAAAACAATGTTGTAAAATCGCTTGTAAAGGCGCGTTCATATATCTCTGGCCACGACATCGCGACGACGCATCGTTAACAGCTTTAACCCAATTAAGTTTTTATAGGCGCACAGATTTTCTGCCTCTAATATAGTTGCTTATCAGCGGCCAACGGAAATGCTAAAAGGTAGCTAATTGCTTATGCATTCAACTGCTAAGCTCATGTAAATATATATTTATATATATATATCACTTGTATTATCAGGTGAGAAAAACACACAGAGAAAAAAGTAGAAGCGGATGTGAGTCACAGCAGCATTGGTCAGTGGCAAATAGCATTTAAGTGCTGCTTCGCAATGGCTAACTTCATTTTGGCTAACATGACAGCACGTAGGCTCTGTCCTGGCCACACCCACACGTAGCCAACAGAGCTCGACTTGCGTCTCGGACGCAAGGCAAAAAAAAACAAGAAGCTGTTGCCTGCTTTTTGGGGCGCAACTTTTGCATACAAATCCGCAAGCCCAAAAACAAATTTACATACATGCGCTTATGGACCAGAGCCCGGTGCACCCCGCTGTCATGCTTTTTATTTATTTGTTTTTGGTTTTTTTCTTGTTTTGCTAACCAATTTTAGCATATATTTGGCAGAAGGCTGCTCAGAAGCGGCCTGCTTTCATTCTGTCCACTTTTTTTTAAAGCACTTGAAATGCCGCAACTTTTGCATTACCAGCAAGGCGGGGTGGGCGTGGCTGTTTGTACCACAGAACTTAGCAGAGCTCATGCCAGGCCACAATCGCACACCCACTCTGGCATATTTGTTGTAATGACACAAACAACAAAACCCGAGTTTCAATCTTGGGGCAAATATTTCAATTAAGTGACAAAACTTTGCACTCGCCTTGATCCTTGTAATTCGCCTTGTCATTGTTGTATATATGTGTGTGTATGTGTGGGGGGGGGGGGGGGGTGTTATGGGTTTGTGTGTAGCAAGCGCTATGCTGACATGGCCAACGGCTGTTTCAAAATTTACATTTAATTACATATTTGAATTTGAATTTGAATTTGAATGTGCCCTACCACATTTGGAACGCCAACGAGGCGTATGCGTCATTTGGCTCAATCTGCCATGGGCCGAAAGCTTCTGGTCATTTGCGGCAAATCTTTGGCTCGTTAAGCCAAACCATTTAATCCCCTTTAATGCCAACAGTTCTTGGACCCCAAACAAAAGGAAACTAGCTGGGTATTGAATGAGAACATAACTAGGACAATGATAAGTGAAACTGCATTGGCCACATAAATCAACATTGGTTCTTCAGCAGTCAGTCAATGGGCCACTTTGGTCGGGTATGCGCTCAAAGTCATGCGCTGAGTGGAAACATTTTGAACAGAAGGACATAGAACCAAGGCAAAATTGAGCTGCCCATTTTCACAATGTTCACGCAAAGAGCAGAAAAAGCCGGAAGGCTGGGCGATTGGGCGTCTTGCCGTTTGGTCGCTTGGGGCTGCACAGTGGAGAAATGTCGCAAAGGCGAGCAAATAAAGTGAAAGAATTCAAATATTTGGCCAAAATGCGTCAAGTTTTTACTTGGCCAACTCGAGGACAGTTGTGAACTAAGCTCCACAACATTAGCCCCTCGAATAGCTCCCCCAAAAATGGCAAGCAGCAACAGCAAAATATTTGCACTCAAATCCCCCCCGAATCGCCCGACTTGAACTCAGGCAAATTTCGTAATAGCAGCAAATTTAATAAAGTAAAGCTATGCAAAACGCTTGAGCCACTGAGGCTGCGCATGGCCACATCAAAGCTGGCTCTGGCCACGGGTCAAGGACACAAGTTGAGGCTTAGGTGCTTTGAAAAGGTTTATTTAAAGTATATCGAATCTATGCTGGTGTATTGCACTTAAATTATGTTTTTTAGGGTATCCAAAAGAGTCGTCTTAGAGCTGAGCTGCGCCTGCTGCTGCTGCTGGGGCTGCTGAGGTGGCCGCCAGACGTGCCTGGCACTCGTCATCGATGAGCTTCAGATCGTTCTTGGCGGCGGTCAGAGCGGGCTTGACGCAACGGATTTGCAGCCAGGGCAGCGTGGCGGTGTTGCAGTTGGCAAAGCCCAGCTCGGCATTGGACAGCACCGTGAGGACACGCTCGGCTAAATCGGCTGGGAAATTTGGCTGGTTGAGCAGACGATCTGCCTCCTTTTGCAGCACTACGGACTGGAAGAATGAGGAAACGGAGAAGCCACCAAAAGGCGCTGCCGCTGGTGGAGCAGCAGCCGCAGGTCCGGCAGGAACTCCAGCACCAACGGCACCCGCTCCGGGCGCAACTCCACCAAAAACTCCATTCAGATAAGGATTAAATGCAGCCGCAAAAGGATTGCCACCCGCAAAAGGACCAAAGGCCTGCAAGAAATTCTCAATTAGCACAATGCCAAAAAGGTGTCTCAGCATTATTGGTTTACCTGTGCATTAATGCAGGCGATGCTGGCGACGAGTAAAACAATTGCGAATTTCATTTTAAGGCGATTCGATTCGTTTTGTTCTGAGTTGGGCTCAGTCGTAGTAGTTTCAGAGAGACTAATATCTGGTCAGGCATTGGAATGGTCTTATATACACATAATTAGCCTGCAATTCAGTTCGCTTATCTTGGCCCTGGCAATTGAACTGATTTACATGCTCTAATGTTTGTTTATCAAATGTAGCGGCGTAATCCCCATTTCTAGGGGTTATCTATTCAGATAGTAGCAAAAGCCGAGCAGTTCGCCAAAATTGTCGAGTCACCAAATGACGTCAGGTTGCATACTTAAAAGTTATTTAAATAATTTCTAATATTATTTTATTAAATATTTCTTTTTTACTCTCTCTCTCTCTCTCTCTCTCTCTCTCTCTCTGTGTCTCTCTCTCTCTCTCTCTCTCTCTGTGTCTCTCTCTCTCTCTCTCTCTCTCTGTGTCTCTCTCTCTCTCTCGTCTCTCTCTCTCTGTCTCTCTCTCTCTCTCTCTCTCTCTCTCTCTCTCTTTCTGTCTCTCTCTCTCTCTCTCTGTCTCTCTCTCTCTCTCTCTCTCCTAAAATGCTTGAAATATTACGCGCTAACATTTAAATTAAATTTGGGTTCTTTACAATAACTAAACAAATTTGTGTGTGAAGTGCGAAATCTTCAAATTTCATAAGTTTTGCTAATGATTCATAATTTGTTTTTTATTTACAACTTTTTCTGCAAGTAAACAAATACCAAGAAATGAGTATTCGGAGTAAACAAATTAATTAAAAACTGTGCAAATACTATTATTTACAAAATCTTGTTGAGCAAAGTATGATATACATACATACAAAATATATATGTAATAATCAAAGCCAGCAAATAATAAATAAATAAAACAAAATGCAGTGTTATTTTTAGTACCTAGTGGTTTTTAAGTTGTTTTTCTTATTTTGTTGATATCGATATGAGCTCAACACCAAACAGAAAATATATATACATATATATATGCATGTGGTATGTATGCATATACTGATAAAAAAAAAAAAAAACGAAGAGTAAACACAAATTATGGATTAAAAATAGACTTTTATGATAAAATTCGGCACGCTGTTAACTTAACATTTGATTAAACAAATGTTATATCAAGTAACAGACTGCGTCCAAGTAACTTTGCCGTTAACTTATTATAAGCTTACCAGAAGTTTGAATTTCACAGCTGTTTTTAAAAAGCTTTTAACAGTGAGTCAACAGAAGTGCAAAAGTTTATAACAGAGTTTTTAAAAATACTACTTAAACTCAAACGTGAAAGATACAAAAATTCAATGCGTTACTTTTTCTTCACTAAACACATAACTTAATAATACATAATTCATGTTAGTATTAATTATTAATGTTAATCTGCTCGCGCCAGTTTTCAAATAAAATATCGATTGATTCTACCATAATGAACGTCTGTTAAGCTAATATGGTCATGTAAGTTAACATCTGGGTAATCTGTTAACGCAAAGTGAGCAGCCAATGAAAAGTATCGGTATCGATGTTTATGGCATCACTAAAATTTTTGTACACAGCAAAAAATCGATTTAGTTCGACGAAGAAAAACGACCCCCGCGTCCAACACACCAGCCCCAAGGCAGAGGGAGATTAGTAGTAGTAACGACAGTCCTTCAAACATTACGCAGCCAATCGTCGGGCTATACTCCAAGGTTTGGCCAGCAAAGAGTAGCAGAAAAAGAAGTGTGAAGACAGCACAGAACGTGCAGCGCAAACCAAACGAGTGAAAGTGCAAAATTATAACATAAATCTATGCGACTGGCATTTTCAACAATTTCTTCCAGCCAGTAACAGCCTCAGTCAACGTCAGCCCCAGTAGCACCCTGCATCGAGAATCGAGCGTTTCCACCCCCAACAAAAAAAAAAAAAAGTGCACGCCGCGTAAGTCGTCCAAACGTTAAAAATAGATTCGTATCGTAGTTGGGCAGAGAAATCAAATTCAGTTTTTTCTTTTTTTTTATCATTTACTAATAGTTTGTGGGTTATTAAGTAAATTGAAGCATTAACAGGCAAGTCAACTAACTCAAACCCGTTCACAGCAACCGCGTCGTTGACATCGAGCCACAGAGAGCACCACCAACAACAACAACAGCAACAGAACACGATGGCTTTCGCTGGATTGAAGAAACAGATCAACAAGGCCAATCAGTATGTGACGGAGAAAATGGGCGGTGCGGAGGGCACCAAGCTGGATTTGGATTTTGTGGATATGGAGCGTAAGACGGATGTGACCGTGGAGCTAGTGGAGGAATTGCAGCTGAAGACAAAGGAGTTCTTGCAGCCAAATCCAACGGCACGCGCCAAAATGGCCGCCGTTAAAGGCATCTCGAAGCTGTCGGGACAGGCTAAATCCAATACGTATCCGCAGCCTGAAGGTCTGTTGGCTGAATGCATGTTGACTTATGGTAAGAAGCTCGGCGAGGACAACAGCGTGTTCGCGCAGGCGCTCGTCGAATTCGGCGAAGCGCTAAAACAAATGGCCGACGTCAAGTATTCGCTGGACGACAACATCAAGCAGAACTTTTTGGAGCCCCTGCATCATATGCAGACCAAAGACCTCAAGGAGGTTATGCACCATCGAAAGAAGCTGCAGGGCCGGCGTCTCGACTTTGACTGTAAGCGTCGTCGGCAGGCCAAAGATGATGAAATTCGTGGTGCTGAGGACAAGTTTGCCGAGTCATTGCAATTGGCACAAGTAGGCATGTTCAATTTGTTGGAAAACGATACTGAACATGTCTCCCAACTCGTGACCTTCGCTGAAGCACTTTACGATTTTCACTCTCAATGCGCCGATGTGTTGCGTGGCCTGCAGGAGACGCTACAGGAGAAGCGTGGCGAGGCAGAGAGCCGGCCACGCAATGAGTTTGTGCCCAAGACGCTGCTCGATCTGAACTTGGACGGCGGTGGCGGCGGCCTCAATGATGACGGCACGCCGTCCCACATTAGCTCGAGCGCCTCGCCGTTGCCCTCGCCGATGCGCTCGCCAGCCAAGTCAATGGCCGCCACACCACAGCGCCAGCAGCAGCCCTGCTGCCAGGCTCTCTACGACTTTGACCCCGAGAACCCAGGCGAACTGGGCTTCAAGGAGAACGACATCATAACGCTCCTCAATCGCGTCGATGACAATTGGTACGAAGGTGCCGTCAATGGCCGAACCGGCTACTTCCCCCAGTCATATGTGCAGGTGCAAGTTCCCCTGCCCAATTAGGTTGGCTGCATTGACCATAAATAAACTGAATGTTGGTTTCGCAGCTTGGCACATAGTATAAATGCAAAAAAAAAAAGAAGAGAAACATACAAATGTAGATGGTTATATGCGGATTAATATGGTTTAGAGTTACGATTACGGCTTAGCTAGCACAGCACATTCACGTGGCCATACAAACATCTATTGAAACGGCGCAAATGCGAAACAAAAAACGAAAAATCAAATACAAAAAAAAAAAGAAGAAAAAACGATAGCAAACTAAATTAATTAATGCGAAATTTTACCAGTTGGCAAAACAATAACTACAAATTATTAATTACAATTAAATGAAAGTATATAATTATGTATGTACTACTAACTAAATTTTCAAATGTTACAAAATTAATACGAACTTTCCATGCGTTTCCAAATTTAAGAATGTCAGCAACTGCTCACTTTAAATTACACTTCTTATGCTACATGAACAGCAGAAACACAATATGCAGTATATATATATATATATATATATATATATATATATATATATATATATATATATATATATATATATATATATATATATATATATATATATATATATATATATATATATATATATATATATATATTTATATATATATAGAAAGAAACCATGTCAATCCAACATATTAATTAGCTAGATATCCATACTACATACTTACATAAATTTGTTGCGAGTCTTTTGCTTTCTCACTCACTTGATTGTTGTAATTTCTAATTTGTAATTTCCATTGCGCTCTCTATCCAAATTCTATATAGTATACCTAATGCTACCTACCTAAAACATATATATATATATATTCATTTGTATTTATATATATATATATATATATATATATATAAATATCTACCTACTATATACCTATATATATTTATTATACCCCTAACTGATATTTGTGCAAAAACAATACTCCCCACACTCTATCCCTATAAGGCGGCATATAAACTGTCTTGATGTTCGTTGTAAAATTTAAAGAACTTTTGTCAAATTCAAGGATGTAATACGATAACAAAAATTGATATCCTACATTTTTGCTCCTTTTTATGTGTGTTGTTTTTTTGTTATTTATATACATAACTATTACATAAAACAAACAACAACAAAGTATATAAATATAGATATATTTATTAAGCATATTATCTACATGTATATTTATTATTATGTATTTATTATAAATTATACTGAGCAGCAGCGTTAATACAACAAATATTATATTTATAATAACAACAGCAATGTAATGAACAACGTAACAGAATCCTCCTAAGCAAAACCAGCATATAACTAGTTAAAATTTGAAAATAATTAATTAATATTAATACGTTGATAATAACTGTTAACATAAGCGACAACTCAAAAACCAGTCAAGTCAAGTCGAAGCATAGCAAAAACAAAACAATTACTAACCAAAAAGCAAAATGAGTTTACTAACAATAAATGCCTAGAAGAATATGTATCTGTATCTCTATCTGTGTCTGTATCTGTATCTGTATCCTAAAGCAGACGAGTCAAGCCCCATATAGATGGCATACATAGAATGGTGCATACCAAGCGATATACATGCAAACACGAATGTATATAAGCAGCCGTATACACAATTATATATTTACTGATAATAAATTAGTTAATGAGCAACAAAAAAAATAAATAAATTAACGAACGCGAATATAAAACTTGCGACATTTGCCAAACATTTCCAGGCGGCAGCCCCATTTAGAGATTTTGGCTCGACCGACCGAGGCATATGCAGAGGCAGAAGTGAATGTTTTTTGAAGCATTGATGGGGGAGGCATGAGTAAAACAATAATAATTGTAATTATGCATTTGTATGGTGGAAAAGATATTAAGAATAATATATATATACATAACTAAATACATACAAATAATACAACAAACAAACTATATAAGAATAACGCTAAAAACTGAAACCTTAATTTATGCAAAACAAAAAAATTCCAAAAAAAACAAAAACAAAAACAATAATTGAATACATTTAATTTTCAATGTGTCTTTCGTTCAAAATCATAAAAAAAAAAAAAGAAAAACCGAATTTGTGTTTTGTTATTTGCACGTTGACCTTAAAGCGAGCATTGCAACCATACCATTCCACCCCTTTGTCAACCAGTTTAGCCTTGGCCCAGCCCCGAGGTAACATTGACTCGGATGCTGCACAGGGATGAGACCCGACACAACGACGTCGCCGTTGACGGCGCCACTGAAAAGGCAAACAACAACAAAAAACGCATTGAAATGTTCGATTTTGCACACAAAACACAGTGGGGCAGACGTTGTACCCAAATCCGAACCCAACCCTAAAAGAGTAAGACGACCCAGTTGGAATGACATTGAAACGTGACGCAACACCCCCTGCGCATATCATCATCCATTGAGGTCACGATGCCACCCCTCCCATGGAATTCCTTAGTGTGAGCAAGTTCATCTCGAATGGGGTTGTGCCACCTCCAATTTTGACTACCCAAACATAGAGTAATTTTTCCTACACTGTTCTGAAATAAATGCGAAAGTTGAATCATTATTTATTGCTTTGCTATTTTTGCATCACAAAAAATGTGTTTCTTTATTTGATTTCCAAACATTTTTCAATTTATAATAATATATTTTGGAAGAAAGGGGAAAAAACTAAAGAAAATTTTTGCTTATGCTATCTCAGTATTTTAGAAAATTTTAATTAACTAATTGATGAATATTTATATACTCGTATATAGCTCTTAGATTTTGTATATTTCTAGGATTCAGTAAAGTTAGAAATTGTTGTGTAGTTTTCAAATAAAAC
Organism: Drosophila leonis; assembly: GCA_035045365.1. Classification (NCBI taxonomy): domain Eukaryota; kingdom Metazoa; phylum Arthropoda; class Insecta; order Diptera; family Drosophilidae; genus Drosophila; species Drosophila leonis. The sequence continues at coordinate 111,785 of JAWNPC010000613.1, forward strand.
AATTTTTTTTTAATATTTAAGTCTTATTTTAACGTTAAATCAAACTCAATTAAATTCCAAAATTTAACAAATATTAAATTTGTAGTATTAAATAAATATAAATATATTTCAAATATACATATGTTAAAAATTGACAAAAAAAATCTCAACTCGTATCTATTTTCATTATTTTCTATTTAAGCATGTTTTTGTTCCAATTCGTATACCCTTTTACAGGCCTTAGAGAGTTAGTCTGAATTTTTCAAATGTATTAGAATATATGTATTCTACATCATTATCATTGTCAACTGCCGTGCCAATTTGATCAAGTCCATCCGTTTGTTTCTATCTAAACGAGTTTCTCAATTTTAAGGAAATTCTTAGGAAAGTGTGTGCATCGATCGAGACACTCTTTAATACATTTGACGATCGAATTTTTAAACTTGAGTTTATTTTCTAACTAAATTAAATATTTTATTGACTTCTATTAATATGCTCATGTAAACAACATTTTATTTTTGATATAAATGCTTAAAAAATAGTTAAGAGATATTGAGAAATACAGGAACAAATAAGTAATATAACTTTTACTTATTTTTTACTATTGTTAAATCTTTTCAAATGATTAATAATATATTAATATTTAATAAAAATATCTGGGCAATTGGCTTGCGGTATTTCAAAGCTTATCAGTTTTGCAGTTGGTCTCACCCCAAATGACTAATAAATGTAAAATGCCCTGATATAAACATGTGTCAAGCTCTTATCGGTAAATTAGGTTACATTTTATTTAAAATGTGATAAGAGAAACACTAGAAAACTCAAAATTTACTTAAAGCAATTTGGAAATTATTGGTCGTATCGGCTGGGCGACTAGATACGCTGCCAGCCAATACTCTATAGGGCAGCTAGTTACACTACGACATATTGTTCGTACTGTGTGAGTAGCTGACGTTTGGGCCTTTGTAGCGCCTCGTGACCCAGTGTCAGGCAAACAGGTTCCTTCTTAAAGACTCCCTCTGCCTGCAGAACTGCGTGTGGAGCACAACGCCAAGGATCCTCTGTGTCCACCTGCCACTTGAAGAGCTTCTGGCGCAACTGCTTCAGAGTGGCGCTATACTTGGGCTTGTCTACAAGATTGAAGCGCTCCAAAGCATCCGCCTTGATGTCGTACAGCTCCCACTCGGGTCGCTGATAATACTGCTGCAGGGTGCGATACCAGGGCAACGGCTGCTTGTTGATGGTGGCATTGAGAATCTGCTGGAACGTGGGCGAAGTATAGAAGTCCTGATCAATGGGAAAGTCCGCCCAATAGTTAAGATTGTGTATGAGCTTGTAACGGCGGTTGCGCACCATACGCATGGGATAGGCCATGGTCACCTCATGATAGCTTTGACTACCAAAGACTGCGTCACTCTCCACAGGCTCGGGCTCCTTATGCAGCACAGGCAACAGCGATTGGCCGCTGAAACGTGTTCCGTTCGGCGGCGACAGCTGGAGAGCATCTAGAACGCTAGGATAAATGTCCAGCAGACTGGCCATAGCTGCACTCGTCTCATGACGACGAGCGTCGGGCTGCGGCGAGCTGATAATCAATGGGGATCGAATACCATGCTCATACAGATTTGTGCGGCCACCAGGAAAAGGTGGACCATTGTCAGAGGTGTATATGACGAGAGTATCTTCTGCTAATCCGGATGCCTGCAATTCCCGCAACAGCAATCCAACTCCCTGATCCAATCGCGAGATGGTCATGAATTGAGCGGCCAGCTCTTGTCTCACGACATCCGTGTCTGGTAGCCAGGCAGGCACGTTCAAATTAGTCCAGTCATAGTAGATGGGCTTCCAGTCTGGTATTGTGCCCATACCCTCCTCTCCGCTGCCCCAGCGCTCGCAAAACTCGCCGTATTGCGGTGTGATGTGTCCACAACGGTGCGGATCATGAAAGCCCACCAACAAAAAGAAGGGTCTTGCCTCACGCTTGGCTTGTGCAAGAAACTCACGTGCGTACTCCTTGATTTTGGTGATGTTGCGCCCAATTTGGTTTATCGAATGCTGCTGCTCCGTCTGCTCGAAGTCAAAGCGAAAGTTGGAGGCGGCACCAACATGCTTCTTGCCTATTATGCCGCTAAATATGCGTCCATTGCTCTGCTCCCGCAGCACATTAGGCAACGAACTCACCTCGGGCAACACATTGAAGTTGTGCACGCCCTGATGAAGCCCATACATGCCACTGGCATGACTCGCCTGTCCGGTCAGCAACTGAGCGCGGCTCGGACTGCAGCTGCTCACAGAGGTAAATGCATTGTTGAACAGCAATCCGTTGTTTGCCAACGCATCTAAATTTGGTGTCTGGCAGTACTTGTTCAGATAGGCGCCCATCTCGAAGCCAGCGTCATCGGCCAGGAGCAGCAGCACATTTTGGGGCGTCTGTGAGCAGCTAACGCTGCTCAACAGCAACAGCAGCGCAGCAAGTTGAAGGCACAACAACATTGCGACTATTTCAGGCAGACAAAGTCAAACCGTCGACACACTCAGCCAGAGTTCAACTGATCCGCCAACATTTCAATATATGGCACTCGAAGCGAGTCGACTCTCTCATCTTACTTTCTTTCTCCCAGCACACTCATTCAATTCCAATTTCAAATCCAGTTTTAATCTCTTTCCCAGCAAGAGCTCAGCGTGTGCGCTCTAGCACAATAGCAAGACCTGGCTATACATTGCATACAAAGACAAATCTAGATATATGTATGTAGATATATGTATGTACATACATACATATGTGCATGAGTTCGTATTTGTAGACTTTTGTACATTCACTTTGACCGGCTTTTGTGCGGGGCAATTAGCTCTATGGCTTGATAATATCTTCATATAGCCAAAATGAACTGACTTTTCACTATATTTCATTGGAAAAATAAAAGAAATACATTGAAATATTGTTATTACTAATGATCTAATACCTTTAACTCTTCAACTAAACTAAACTGAACTAAAACGAATATTTACATATTGTGGCCTTCCCTAGATATGAATCTAAAAATTATATAGAACTGATTGATTTTGTCAGCTAAGCATCAAATAATGCCAGAAAACCCTCTTTCTCTTAAAGAGTATAATGAGAATGCATAAATGCATGTAATTAGCATTGAATTGTCTCATTTCGTTTTCTGCGCATTCTCACATTTGAGCTTTATAAATAATGCGCAATTTCCCCTCAATTGTTCACTTTCTTATTTCCTTTAGTTTGTAATGTTATTCATTGAGTATTCAATGTACATCAGTGCCTATTGATAAGTGACAGCTATTTGTTTGTCCAAATTTATCTAAGTGTTTGCAATTACATATTTATTTATTATGTAAGTTCAAGAGATTACAACAAACGGGGTAATAGACAAAGCATTGGACACATTATAAGCAAAAGCTCTGCACACAAATGCTTAGCAACATTTAGCAACATGTTGCACTAGCTTCTGACTCTTGCAACATGTCGACTAGCAGCCAGTCAGCTGCTGACTATCAACAAAAACAGCTGATGTTATAATGCAAAGCAATTGTTGCATCAGCCATGCCGGCAAAGCGAACTCTGTCTGCTTCTCTCTCTTTCTCGCACTCTCATGCATGCTGCATGCCAAATGTAAGGAATTACTGCAGTCGCATGCACCCTATAAACATTGCAAGTGTCGTGGCATCATTGGCTTCCGGCAAACTACAAGTATATATGTAAGCTATATATGTACATAAAAGATACAATCTTATTTAAAGCGTATGAAAGAATAAATATTATTTAAACCAGCTTTTATTAGTTTAAAATATTTGGAATTTAAATGAAGTTATTCATAACCAAAATCCCCCTTGAATATTTGGTTTATTTGTTTTCAAATTTGCTTCTAATGAGCATCGCCCAAACATTTAAAATTATTATAATATTAATATTAAATCAATTATAGTTATCTACAACAAATTCAGATATTCTTGTTTTTCTGTTCGCCTGAAAATCGTGGGCCTTAAGCTGGATTAAAATTCAAATTGCAAGCAGACGTCAATTCGCATATTTGATTGGGATCGTTATGAATTCCATGGCAAAGATTCGTCATAAAACATTAAAAAGTCCCCTTTCAGGTTTCGCCAATAAAAGCCAATAAAATCTAACAAAGTTTTACCCATCAGACAATATGAGGTATTCAGAAATAGTTTTTTTATTTCACATTCAGCAAATGAGGAAATAATATTCTTTTTTTTAATAATACGTATTACAAAACTAGAAGTGATCATGCCTTTAGCAACATGAATTTTTTAATAATTTTAATTTCTGACAACTCATCTAATAATGAGAGCTTCTTACCTTTCAAATTATATATATATATATATATATATATATATATATATATATATATATATATATATATATATATATATATATATATATATATATATATATGTATATAAAGATATATGTATACATTACCAATATTTGTGAAAACAATTTAAAACTATAAAAATGTAAAATGTATCCTTGTAAAATGCAGGATAACCAAACCAAGACTTGAATATGGAATCTGGCAGCTTTCGTTAATAATACGCATTAGAAAAATAAGTTTTTCTTTTTTAAATTTTATTTCTTCATGATTTTCTTTGTGGCTTTTATCGTGTCATAAAGAAAGTTAAGCTTTTTATATATTTAATTACGATCGTAATTTAAGTGCATAAAGATAACAAAATTTCTTTCAATTTAGCCTAAGCAGATTGACTAGAATATACCCTATACAAGTTATCGTTAGGTAACATAAAACGAATTAATGCTAATATATTTTGAAATATAATATATTCAGCTCGTATTCGGGTATTGCAAAATGAAAGTATTTGATGGTTTGCGAAACGAATTAATTAGCTAGTTCAGGGTATTAGCAAGAGTCAATGAATTTAGTCAAAAACTTGAACAGGCAAACGTTCATGCTGATTCTTATCTTATATATTCATTACATATGAATGATAAAAAAAATATAAGATCAGCAACTGTTTGTTTTATGGAAGTCATTCCAGGCCTTATTCAGTGGCAACGACTTTTTGTCCGGTTGCTGTTTGCACAGACAACTTTGAATACGAAAAGATATTGCAGGCTATAGATGCGCATATGATGTCTGAGTGTATGTGTTTGCGTGTGTGGGAATATCTGTAGCGATTTTTCTTTTTTTCTGGCACACGCTCGACAGGTAACGACTGGTTTAGACGTTGTCATTCGGTAGTCGGCCAAAATGGATTTCGAGAGAGTTTTAGACAAATGTGGAAGCTTTGGACGATATCAGTTTGTATTGCTGGTGCTCTATGGCTACACGAATATTTTATCGTCCTTTCACTATTTCTCACAGACCATCATCAGCTTTACGCCGCCGCATAGGTAATATATAAAATTAATTTTCAGTACATTTTTTATATTTACCTATATATAAATATAATTTACAAAATTTGCAGCTGCGTGACTCAAACAACATCAGATTCGTATGGGCTGATAAATGGCTCTTACTCTGATCGCTGCAGCTATTCCAAGTGGAATTCAGATGAGCGGAGAAACCAGGAATTCAAATGTGAATCCTGGCAATTTGAACGTGAAAGCAATTATGAGAGCATTACCACTGAGGTAAGTAGACCCTAAAAGCATGCAACATCTAAATACATTTTAAATACTTACACTCGCATCCCACATTATTGTGCACAGCTCGAGTGGGTCTGTGATGATGCCTACAAATTGGCCGTGGGTCAATCGTTCTTTTTCATCGGCTCCGTCTTGGGCACCATATTCTTTGGCTATTTGGCAGATCGTATTGGCAGATTGAAGGCCTGTATGCTGACTACTTTGACTGGCGCCTTTGGCGATTTCATCACCTCCTTCGTCAATTCACTGCCATTTTTCTCAGCTGGTCGCTTCATAGCCGGACTATCAACAGACACACAGTACATTCTGATGTACATATTGGGTTGGTCTTGTCTGCAATAATTTACCATCACCAGATATTTTAAAACTTATTTATTTTAATTACAGTGTTCGAGTATCTGAGTCCCAAACATCGTACTTTGGGTCTTAACGTCGTTTTGGCTGTATTCTATTGCGTGGGCCTGGTCATATCACCTTGGGTGGCCATTTGGGTGGGCACTTGGCGAAACTATCTGTGGGCTGCCTCATTGCCGGCATTGGGCGTGCTCTGTTATCCGTGTTTGCTCTTCGAGAGCGCCGAATGGCTGTTGACCAAGCGTCAATTCGAGAAGGCAGCGGAGTGTTTACGACGCATCGCCAAATTTAATAGGCGCCAGGTGGACGAGTATGTGTTTGACGAGTTCATTAAGCACTATCACGAAAAGATAAACGTGGAGCAGAAAACCTCAAACGATACGTTCATGGGCATGCTAAGGACGCCAAGATTGCGCAAATTTACTATCATACTGCTCATTAAGTCGTAAGTTTGGCGGAATTAGAATTACTTAGAGAAAAGAGACTACAACAATTTCTTCACAGCATGATCATCACGGTGGCCTTTGACATACTCAGCCGCAATATGGAGGGCATGGGCACTTCACCGTTCAAGCTTTTCTCATACACTGGCTTCACCTACCTGCCAGCCGGTCTGACCATAATACTCTTCCAGAACTATATCGGGCGTAAGGGCATGGCCTGTGTCTCCCTATTTGTGGGCGCTGTCATTACGGCAGTGACGGGCTATTTGATAGCCAACTTAGATCCAGCTGAGCATTCACTGGTGCTGGCACTAATGGTGGGCTTAGGCAGATATGGAGGCGTGGTCGCCTACGATGCAGAGGCTCAATACGCTGCCGAAATAATACCCACAAGTGTGCGTGGTCGAGGCATGTCCAATATACACGTCGTGGGCTATGCCTTTGGCTTCTTTAGTTCGTATATCATCTTTTTGGGCACTTTTTATAAGCCGCTGCCGTCGCTTTTTATCAGTCTGCTAATGTTTATTGGGTCCGCCCTATGTCTGACCCTGCCGGAAACAGTTAAAAGGTAAGTTGTTCCCTAGTTTATCAATTACATATTTACAAACTAAACTATATTTACAGGAAACTGCCCCAGACATTGGCGGATGGTGAGACGTTCGGTAAAGGCGAAAAGTGGTATTACTTTCCCTGTTTTAGTCAAAAGAGCAAACTGGCCGACGACACGATTTCTGTTGCCACCATAGAAAATACTCATAAAACAATTTAAACTACATAGGTCTGAAAATAAAGTTTATAATTACTATACAATTCTATTTGCAACTGCATTTCTTACTCTCGAACATTCATAACGATGGAATCTCATATAGCAACCCATTCTTAGTACTTTGAATGGGCTGATCCTGTTGGCTTTTCATTACATTTTATGGTCAAATTGGGGCAATTTAAATATTATGATTTAATAAATGCATAAATCATTTTAAATCCAGCTAGAAACGTCACAAAGTTAGACGCCAGAGATCAGCTTGATGATTTATGAATATCACGTCGATGCCATCGGAGCTTCTTCCAAATGTGCATCAAATGTTTGATAGGCGTGTGCTGAAAACCGTGTATTTCGCAATGTCAATAGAGTTGTAATCTATACTATATGTCTGCAGTGCTTATGAGCCGAGCTATAAACTTGTCAGAACGGACATATGTATAAAGCTAGCGTTAATTCTATTAAATCTGTTTAATCAGCAGACGTGACTTACAGCATCCGATGCTAAATCTTTCACTAAGCACTTTTGCGATTGCCGAAAAATTGTTAGGCCGCACAACGGACTTGCTAATTCGACTCGCTTCAAGTTTAATGCCTGATAAGAGAAATCATCTGAAATGTACATCTCGAAAAAGCCCCTTTAAAACTTACTAAGGCATCCCCGACAGCATTGCCGAGGCAACATTCAATGTATCAGCTACCATAAGGCATACGATTTTTATAGAACCTTGGCTGATAGGCTTACATCGGATCTTCAGTAAATAATTGTAATAATATATAGTTAATATGTAATGTAGGCAATTAATAGGCAGAGGTAATAGGTAGCTGACTCTGGCGCTTCGTCTTAATTCACGACTTCTGTGTTTGTCCAAGTCTCAAAGTTTTATAGCACAATAGAGATAGCTAAAGCCGATTCTCACCTTAATCTTGAGCGACTTCCAGCGGGAGTCACTCTATATAAGATAGCAAGTCAAGACCAGAGCATCAACAATCAGTTGACTGTTGGGCACTGAGCATGTTGTTAAGGGGGAACCGTCAAATCCTCAGCTCCTTCTCCATATAAAGTGTGTATTGATTCGCAAGAGTTTACCTCGGAAATATGGATTTCGATCGGGTACTCGAAAAGTGCGGCAGTTTCGGCCGCTTTCAATTTGTTATCTTAATTTTATACGGCTATACGAATATATTGAGTTCATTGCATTACTTCTCGCAAACGCTTATAACATTTACGCCGGAGCATTGGTAAGTATTTCAAGTACAAATTCTTGAGATCTTTGCTTATTAATTGTTTTGTTTAGGTGCTCCCATGATGATCTTCATGGTCTCAGTGCAGAGTCGATACGCTCTATCTATTCAAATGTAACTAATCCCTCCTGCACTTTACTTAATGACGTCGTCAATGGCACAGGCATTGCCGCCGAGCAGGAAACTTGCCAGAATTGGATTTTCGAACGTGAAAGCGGCTACGAGAGCTTAACGACGGAGCTCAAATGGGTCTGTGACAAGTCGCATCAGCCGGCCGTGGGTCAATCCTTTTTCTTTGTGGGGTCTGTGGTGGGCACCATAACATTTGGTTATCTTTCGGATCGCATTGGCCGATTGCCAGCCATGTTAATGGCCACCTTAGCTGGAGCATCCGGAGATTTTATGACTTCATTTGTGCACACCTTACCCTGGTTCGCGTTCTCTAGATTTGTCTCGGGCCTCTCCACCGATACGATGTACTATTTGATGTACATTTTGGGTGAGTACTCCTTCAATACTATGAATATAGTAGGAATTCATGTCATTCTGGTGAATTGTACAGTAACAAGACTTTATATTCTTTTTTAGTGTTCGAGTACCTCAGTCCCAAACGTCGCACCTTTGGTCTTAACATTATACTCGCATTCTTTTATTGTTTCGGGCTGGTGACTTCCCCCTGGCTAGCCATCTGGATAGGCAACTGGCGCCACTACCTGTGGCTAGCCTCGTTGCCCGCCCTCGGAGTGCTCGCCTATCCGCTGTTAATCTGTGAGAGCGCTCAGTGGCTGCTCACTAAGAAGAGATACGATCACGCCGTGAAATGCCTCAAGTGGGTGGCAAAGTTCAATGGACGGCAGGTGGAGGACTCTGTGTTTGACGAATTCATCAAACACTATCGCGAGAAGGTGATCGAGGAACAGAAACTTACCAAGCACGAGGACACATTTATGGGAATGTTTAGAACACCGCGTCTGCGACGATTCACATTGACATTGCTGCTGAAATCGTAAGCTTTGGCTTTCTAACAGATTTGACGTTTGTCTTATTATGTTTATTCCAATAGCGTCATCATTACACTCTCTTACGATGTGATAAACCGCAATATGGAAGGTCTCGGCACATCTCCCTTTAAACTATTCTCGTTCACGTCGATCAATTATTTGCCTGCCGGTTGCACGATTCTGCTGCTTCAAAATATTATCGGTCGCAAGGGCATGGCCTGCGGTGCACTCCTGGTAGGCGGCATAATTACCACAGTCACAGGCTTCCTCATTGCCTTCCTGGACCCGAAGGAAAATGCTCTGCTGTTGGCCATCATGATCGGATTAGGTCGCTATGGGTCGACCGTCTCCTATGATGCGGAAATTCAATACGCTGCTGAGATAATACCAACAAGTGTCCGAGGACGTGCCGTCTCCAATATACATGTGATTGGCCTTGCCTCCAGTTCATTGTCCTTCTACGTGATCTACTTGGCAAAGTTTTATAAGCCACTGCCGTCGATTTTCATAAGTTGTCTTATGTTCCTTGGCGCTGGCCTTTGTCTGACGCTTCCAGAAACTTTACACAAGTAATTTCCACTGTTTGTCCAAAATGCGTAAACCAGCTAATAATTTTGCTTTCATTGTCTAGAAAACTACCTGATAACCTGGCCGATGGGGAACGTTTTGCTATGAACGAAGGCTGCTTGTATTTCCCATGCTTCAAGAAACATCGCGAAAGTTTAACCGCAAATGGCGATAAAAAGTCTGATGCTTAGGTCTATGTGTACCTAAACCGATCCACCTGAAACTGATAAACTAACCAAACCCTATAACCTGATAATGAGCTCAACGTAATGTTAGTTCCTGCAACTGAATGGTCTGATAAGTATTACTCATGTAAAGAATGCATAGTAATCGGGATTTAGCCGTTAAATTTTATATATACATGTATTCCACTTAATCTATTTTGATTTTAATTAAACTGAACTGAAAAGTAACTGAATTTGCCTTATCATGTGATATATCATACGTCTTTTTCTGCTTGTCAATTCAATTGTTTCGCATTTGCATCTCTTATACTTAAACAATCATTACTCTCGCTATCTGTATTAACTCGTGTTATTTCTCTGCTATTGAAACTAGAGATGTTATACTTGAATATTTATATATATATATAGTGGACTCAGATAAAAATGCAAAAACTTTATGGCATGAGCACGCCCCTAGTAAATCTTATCGAAAAAAAACTTTATTTCCTAAGCTCGCATTAACAACATTTTTATAATAAATAACCGTTGAGCATTTTTTTGTTCTACTCAGCAGAGGTTTTTTATTTTTCCAATATTTTTTTATAAAATTTACCATATTGAAGATTTTGTTTGGCTTTGAAAATACAGGGTGGTTGATGAGTATTATTTTCTACATTAAGAAACTCAAATTAATTTATTTTTATTGTATGGAATTAATTTTTATTTTTTTCAAGTTGAAGGTCATTAAATTTTATTAAATATAGTTTAATTAGTTTTAAAAAGAATTGAATTTAAATGCCCTCCCCCTGCTCGTTGACACAAGTGCGGCATTTTAGTAAAGAGTTGTTCATTGCTGCTTGGAATAGCCGCAACAGTTGCCCGAATAGATTGCTTTAGTTCATCCAAATTTGTCGACTTTGTTTTGTAGACTTCTTTGTTTGCATAAGCCCCACAAGAAAAAGTCAGGTGTAGTAAGTTCGGGCGACCTGGGGGGCCAACGGAATTCGGACTTTCTTGAAATAAGTTTATTAGGAAATTTTCGTCACAACTCTGTCATAACAGGCTGGGCTATGTGAGGCGTCGCCCCATTCTGGATAGAAAAATTCTTTCAGCATTTTCAAATAACGGTCTCCAGTAACCGTAACGGTGTGACCAGAAATAAGGCCCGACAATACAGCATTAAGAAACTGCACACAACACTGTGACGCGAAGAGGGTGCAATTCCATCTCGTGGAGTATATGTGGGTTAGAAGTACTCCATGTTCGACAATTTGGTTCACATTGCCGTTTAAATCAATATTCCTTGCTCAGCAAAATCATTCACCAGTCTCATTATGGTCCGTCTGTACTCTCTCTGAACCAAAACTACGGACTCCAGTGCGTGATGGCGGCGGAATATCCAAATTTTTGTTTGGATGTCCCAGTTATCCATTTTAATAAATTTTAAAGATAAATGTGCAAAATTAAACAAAAAAGGAGCAGATAACTTAAAAAGAAATAAAAGTTATTCAATTTTTTTTTAGTAGCGGCTTTTATCAGCCACCCTGTATTATCGATTATAAATTGTTATTCTCAATGCACAATTATCAAGAAACTTCACTATGGTTTAGTGATTAGTGAATTAATGAACGAACCTCTTTTACGCCTTAGAAATTTTTTTTATACAGGATATATATACATACATACATACATATGTATATGAATGTAGGAAATTCAATTTGTCGTTTTGAACTTTACAACTTAGTTATTATGGATATTATTATATTAGTTCGAAGAAATTCTTGAACTACACAGTGTCTTTATTATTATATTAGCTTCGTATTATATTAGATTAATTTAAGTTTCAAATTAAACTATATTAATTTATGAACGCGAAACGCGATCTTCTTCTGACAATAATCAAAAGCAAAGTCCTTCTATGAGCTTATTTTACAACGCTGCTCCATCCAGAGTACTACATACTACAACTACAAAAGAGAGGAGAGGGAGCAAAACTTGCGTTTACTGCGTGTGGCTCTCCGCAACTCATTTTTTAGGGATGTCGTAGAATTTTCAGGGATTCTAATGGGAAAAAAAAACAAAAATAAAAAAAAAATATATATATATATATGTATATATACACTGATCGACATAAATATTTTAGAAAAAACTAAACAAGAATTCTTCATAAAGCCATTTAAAAGTTAATCTCAAAAATACATGCATTTTACTCAAAATATATATGCCGACGACTGTATATATATACTTTTTAATCTTTTTAACATTATCTGTAAATATATATATATATATATATATGTATATATATATATAATATATATATATATATATATATATATATAATATATATATATATATATATATATATATATATATATATATATATATATATATATAATGTGTAAAAAGATTAAAATATGAACCGCTTTGTCCAACTAGGATATACCCTAAATACAGCACTGAATACCTGCTAAAAGCAATGTAGCTTGCTTTTTTCACATAAAAACAACAAAAACACATAATTACATGGTTAACTTACTTGTTTATATATACTTCATGCTATATATATGTGTAGCCAACTCTCTATAATAAATAAAAAATAAGAATAAAGTCTGAAATAACATCAAATATAAATAATCAGTCGATTTATTACTTACAATACATGTCTTTGTGTATAATTACATCGTCTCAGCTCATTCCTTCGGTTTAATATTATTTATACTTTATGTGACTGCAGACGTTTTTTTCTGCCTGTTACATAGATATGGGCAAAACCATTATACCCTCTTTATCCAATTAAAATGTATTTTGCAAACTAAAAAAATAAAAAATAGAAATTGTTTCAGTTCTTTGTTTGAACGGCGAGTAAGCAGCGCATAAGCTTCAATCGTTGTGAAGTGTTACTGAACTACATTTTGAAATGGCAAAGTTTCTGATTTGTGTCACTGCTTTGACATTATATCTTGCGATTTTAGCAGAATCTATAACCATACCGTGGAATTCCATAACACATCCATACCATAATAGAACAAACGAAACAAAGTGTATCGGAAGTGAGCATAATAATGTTAATTTGATAAAATTTTTAATTATAATAATTGACGAACTAATAAAGGAACGAGCACAAACAAAACTTAATAATCAACAGCAAATAGAAGAACAACAAAACAAATACAAAGATCTGGTGAGGAATATGACAGGCGAAATTGCTGAAAGAGATGCTCAGATTCAGAATTTGACATCCAATGCCTTGCAAGCTGAGTTAGATCTAAAGGAAATTGAAAAAAATAATAATCTCGAACATACATTCACAACTCCGCAAAATCAACTTAAAGATAAAAAAGCTCTGGAGAGCAATATGACAGGCGCAATCGCTGAAAGAATTCAGAATTTGACATCCAATGCTAGTGCCTTGCAAGCTGAGCTAGATCTGAAGAAAACTAAAAATAATAATCTCGAACTTACATTCACAACTATGCAAAGTCAACTTAAAGATAAAAAAGATCTGGAGAGCAATATGACAGGCGCTATCGCTGAAAGAATTCAGAATTTGACATCCAATGCTAGTGCCTTGCAAGCTGAGTTAGATCTAAAGGAAATTGAAAAAAATAATAATCTCGAACATACATTCACAACTCCGCAAAGTCAACTTAAAGATATAAATAAGGAAATGAAAAGCTTTGAAACAAAATTAAAAAGATTGAAAGAAAATTATACTAAACAACACGAAAATCTGAAAATATGCAAAAATAATGTTAGCGTAACTTTAAATCAAGCAGAAGAAAAAGAAGAGAAAGTTCAATTTAATATCTTTGACACAAAATATAAGAAAGTGGAGAACAAGTGCTCACCGTATGGGAACTTAACAAATGCGTATTTAATATCACTTCCAAGCCGGGAGACTTTTCATGTTCCGTGCACCGTGGTCGGGTATGATAATCAGGTCTGGTTAATTGTCGAACGTCGATTAGATCAAAAAATAAGTTTTAATCGTAACTGGGAGGAATATGGCCAGGGCTTTGGTGACTTAAGCAGTGAATTCTTTATTGGACTGGAGAAATTGCATCTGATGACATTGTCGCAGCCTCACAAGCTCTTGATACAATTAGACTATGGCCAGGAAATAAAAATTGCGTCTTACAGCAACTTTCGAATTGGGAATGAGACTGAGGGCTATGCTTTACAATCACTTGGCGAATACTCGGGAGACGCTGGCAATGGATTGGCAGAGAGTTTAAATCAAAAGTTTAGCACCTTCGATCAAGACAATGATCTAGTTGATAATGTTAACTGCGCCAAGGATGCCCAAGGAGGATGGTGGCAAACAAATTGCGGCAAATCGTAAGTAAATATCATAGAAATGCAATAAATATTATTAACTAACTTACTTCTTTTTTGTTCCAATAGTAATCTAAACTTTTATCTCAGAAGTAACATGGTTTTATGGAACAATTTCCTTGATGCTATATATTCCGTTGAAATATTGATACGTCCAACAAATATCGATGAAATTTGAACATATAAAACAAATTACAATATATTCCCATATTTGAAATGAATAAAACAGAAATTTGTTTAGATTTGCATACATAGTTTTTTTTTAAATTGTTTCTAAAATTGTAGTTATTATCAGATTTGCATTAAATCAAAATAAACTCTTCCTAAATATTAAAGTAATACACTTAGGCTAAACTACAACGTATTACATATATGTAAATGTGTATAATAAGTATTCAATTCATTCAGTTAAGTGAAATTGTGCCGCTTAAATGTTAACTATGCGATTTTGATTCCCGTTTCGGCTTCAATAATTTACATGTTTTTGGAAAATATTCTCAATGGCTTAACTTTGATTTAAGTTATGAGTAATTAAAGTATATTGTTACTTACAAGTCTATATAAGTATATAAGCCTACAATTTAAAACATATATTTCTCTTATTATATATATATATATATATATATATATATATATATATATATATATATATATATATATATATATATATATGCATGCATGCATGCAGAGGTGTGTGTGTGTTAGCAAGAAATATGTATCGAAAATGTTGCCTAGATACTGAGCACACAGTTTGTAAATTTTAAGTAATCTTTGAATTGTTATTTATGAGGTATTCATACAGCTATCTAAGCACTGCTTTAGATTTGCATTCTTTTTTTTTTAATGATAACTGCTGCATTATTTAATTGAAAAGGTTACAATTGAAATCCAGTATTGATATCATAGATGAGCTGTCTACTTAGGACTATTGTTATTGTAGTTGTTTGATTGAAAGTGTTAAGTAGTGCTTACTAATGGGCCAATAGAAAATTGTTTAACTAAACTACAAGCTAGTCATAGGCATTACAGATTGGCTCAATGCTTTTCATCCTTGAGGGCCTGCTCCTCGCGATCAGCATCGATCAGCGACTGTTTGCGCTTGTTGTATTGTCCGGACTCCACCTGTTGCTTGGCATCAATAAGCGAATGCTTGCGTTTGTACTTTTCCATCTCAGAGTCCGAGTCATCGTCGTCGTGATGTTGTAGGCAGGGGAAGTCGAACATGCGTTCGCCCTTGCCAAACACCTCACCCTCCTCGATAGTAGTAGGAAGACTCCTGTAGAATCGAATATATTCAAGAATTGAGCAGTTTGTTAGGGAATTGTTAGAATTCACACGCTTACCGGTTGAGGGTCTCTGGCAGAAGCAGGCATACAAAAGAGCCAGCAAAGAAGAGCACACCCAATATGATGGAGGGTGCTGCCTTAAAGAACGTGCCCAACCATAGGATATAGGGCGCCAAGAAGGAAGCCGCAAAGCCGGCCACATGCACCGCAGCCACCCCCTGGCCGCGCACACATGTGGGTATCAGTTCTGTCGCATACTGCGATCCCGACTCATACGAAATGGCTACGCCAAAGCGCGCTGCGATTGTCAGACAGGCCAACAAAATGGCATTGTGATTGTGCTGCTGATAGGCAATGGCAATGCCAGCGGCAGCCGTGAACAAACCACCAACCAGCAGCGAGCCCGATGCCATGCCTTTGCGTCCAATGCGATCCTGGAGCAACACCAGCAAAATACTTGAAGGTAGCACCGCCAGGGCACTTAGCGAGAACATTATGAAGGGCGAGATGCCCATACCTTCCACATTACGCGACACTGCGTCGTAGCACAGTGTAATAACCATTCTGCAATACGCTGCATATGAGTAACATATCGTATGAGTGATATGAAAGAACTTACGATTTGAAGAATAGAATCAGAGTGTTCTTGCGCATGCGTGGCGTCCTGAACATATCCAGTAGCGTAGCATGCTTTTTGTCATCACCGCCCTGCATCTCGCGGGTCATTTGGCAATGGCGCCTAAACTCATCAAATTCTGCCTGCGTCACATGGCGGCCATTGAATCTGGCCACGCGCTTGAGCCGTATTATGGCCCCATCGATGTCATTGCGCGTGACCAGCCACTGAGCGCTCTCCTGGACCACAAAGTAATAGAGAACCACCAGCAGTATGGGCAGCGATGTGCACGCCAAGTAGATCTGCCAGTGCCCGGCCAAAACGGCCAGCCAAGGCGTAAACACCAGGCCGAGGCAATAGAATAGACCCACAGCCATATTCAGACCCAATGTGCGCATGCTGGGCCGTATATATTCGAGGACTGTACAATACGAATAAGAAGATGATTAGAAATAAATAATTTATTTTGGGTATTGCTACGAGTACACTTACCTATAATATACATGAGATAGAAGTTGGTATCGGCCGCCAGACCCGATATGAAACGGCAGAGCGTAAATGTGGCCACGCTCTTGGTAAAGATGGTAGAGAAATCGCCAGCAAAGCCGCAGAAATTCGACAATATCAATGCTGGCACACGTCCAATTTTATCAGACAACAGGCCGTAGAATAGCGTGCCGACAACAGAGCCAATGAAGAACAGCGATTGTCCGATGCGCGCCTTATACGCTGAGTCACAGACCCAGTTCAGCTGTTGATTGATTGGGAAAAAATAAATAAATAAATAAAAATGTTGAAGTCTTGATTTTTAAATACCCTTAAAGCTAATGACTCGACGAAAAATATTTCAATAGATTTTTATAATATTAATACTTCACATATGTTAGAATATATACAATATATTAAAGTATAAGAACAGACTTTATGATTAGTTAAGTACTTTCGATCAATAGATATTCGTAAATTAAGATATGATCTTTTTTCTCTTCTGCATTTTGCTTCGTCTCGAATCGAACTTCACTTTTAAATCTTCAAATTTTATCAACTTCAGTTAATAAATTTTATTCAATAGAATAATATTTATGAAAGAAATAAATGTTTGATCAATTATGGATATATTTCTGGGACAAAATGTTGTCTCTGTACTTAACAGCCAACTTTTAACTATTCTTCATTTAAATACTTATATTACAATCAGCTTTTTATATAAATACATTATTTTTTAGGTTCAACCCACCTCGGTGTTCATGCTTCTATAGCCAAAGTCATAATTGTATATCCACTTTTCGCATTTTTCCGTGCTGACAGTGACATTGCCGCCATTGATGTCCGCGAGGCGCGTGCACGAGGGACTCTCGAATTTGGAATAGATGTCGGCGATTTCCTTATATGTCATATTCACTAGCTTTTCATGATAGCACCAATGATCCGGCACGAAACTAATCACAGTTTGTGTGAAATAATGCTGCAATGAATAAGTTTCACAGTTCAGTAAGCAATCAGGCATTATATAAATAATGCATCGTACGTACCATCGATACGATGATATTGATAAAGCCAAATAGTGCGAGTATCATAAACTGATAGCGGTTAAAGTCGCCGCATTTGGAAAGAATTTGATCAAAATCCATTGTGATTTTTGCTGAGCTCTTCTATTGGATAGATGAATTTGATGTTTGTACTCTAAGGGGTATGTTGTGGCGTTGTTTTCCTATTCGCTGGATGGCCCGCTTCAAATATAGGGTATCACAGTAGGTTCTGTCTGTGCATGTATGTGTGTGAGCTTGTGTCTATGTGTATTTGTTTCTGTTGTGTCTGTCGTGTGTGTGTGTGGGTGTGTGGGTGTGTGTATTGTTATCCAAAAAATAAATGTCTACACATTTGGTTCACATTTGTTTTGTCTGCAAAAAAAAAAACAATACAAAGTTAAAAATCTCATTAAATAATCAAATATTTTATATAAGTATGTTTATTAAGCTACAAAGCCAATGAATAATCAGGCTTTGGCTGAATAATTAACAACGATTAAAAATATAATTAATCAGATGTAAAGTAACAAGAAACCAGATATAACAAAATCAGCCGCTGGGCATTTTAATTAAAAATGCAAATATTTACTGAAGGAGAAAGTCGATTGAGCTAAAGTCGAACGACTTTCTCAAACAAGTAATTGCAGTCAACATTTATTTAATTTTATTTTTTGAAAATTTTTGTTGAACTGTATACAGATATTTCTAGGAAATTTATATATTTATATATATTTTGGATTGCTTTAACAATTTATTTTAATTTAATTTTTATTAGACTGCAATTTAGTCATGGACATAACTCTATTAATTATAAATTTTAAATTAAATTAAAAACCAAATAAAATAAATTTCAAGTTTAATTTGTAGGGTTTGCTCATTCAAAGCATTATTATATATTATATACATTTTTTAGCAATTTTTTTAGGCAAACCAAGATAAACAGCAGTCGCTGAGTAACAAGCCAAACTAAGGCCAGATGTTTTATCGTGCAGCGGAACTATGGTACGAGATATTTGCCGCTTATCAGTGGCATAGTATTTATATTAGCAATTGCTCAGATACAACTTTGTTATGTCGGGTAACCCACCAGCTGCCAAATGACTATTGCTAATTGCTAACTGCCGAATGCTGACTAACACACACACACACAACACACAGACAGAGACAGAGTCGAGTTGATTAGAGCGCTGAAAACCCCGACAATGGTTGTCAAGCAGTTCCAAGTAATCGACTTCTCATTGAGCGAAGCACGTGTAGCTGCCCAGACCCAATCCACTTGAACACATTTTGCCATTTGTATCTGTACACACGAATGCCATAAATTACAATAGTAATTCAGAGCGCACTCCTGTTGTGCACTTTTTTTTTAACAAAAATTGACTTGATTTGATTTGAGTTTGTGTGTGCAATTCGCAATTTTATATGCGTAGCACAAGTGTATAAATATATTGTATATGTATATAGATGTGTGTGTATATGTACTTTTTGTTTTCTTAACTCCACTTTGAATATTTTTACACATTTATAACTGGTTTCACAGTAATTGCAAAACGTCTTAAGTCTGAAATCGTACAAACAAAAACTCGTATAGCTTAAGAAACTTGTTCAAGGTCCTTAAAATTGGTTATTAGAGGATCGTTCGTGCAAATAGTGAATTCTTTTGAATATATTTCACACAAAAAAGAAAGGTAAATCAATGTTTTTGTTTTATATTAACCTTGTAATAACAAATATATTTTTCATTGCTTCTTATCTTAACCCAATAACATGAAATTACCTGAGTTGCAGCTTTCAATAAGTTGAAATTTGTATTTCGTTTTATCTACCTATATTTTTCTATACACACAAGAAAACAAAATTTGTTTACGAACAGAACGAAACAAAACGGAAAACAGGTGCGTATACACAATTTTCGATGAAGCACAAACCGATTATTTGTTGTTTTTGTGAAACAAAGTTCTATTTCGCGACAGCTTTAATTAGTATAGAAATGTTTATGTATATATATATATATTTGTATATATGTGTGTTTATATATATATTTTTTGACGATCTTGCTTATGCATATATGCAAAAAGTTCAACGGCTTCAACTGTCACACACGTCACGACTAATGAAAGCAGTAAACGGAATTTGAATTTTCGGATTTTGTATTCTTTTTGCTTTGCTTTATTTATTGTATATTCTTTCGACATAAACCAAGTTTCTTCTTCTTCTTCTTTTTGTAATATTCGGCAGCTGATGTTTGGGAGCTGTGTTCTGGCGAACGGCCCGTTTAGCGCGCACTTGTAACGTGCCCCACGACTATCTCTGGCGATGTGTATCCACGAAGTGTCTTTTGCGTACTGAGCTAACCGACGCAGCAGTTTGTTTATTAAAAACGACAAACAGCTGTTCGACTGAGCGTTGGCGCCTGCGTCGCCGTCGGCATCAGCGCCGCAGTCAGCGTTAGCGCCGCGTTAAATAAAATCAAATCAACAGGCCGACCAGGGACAGAGTTTTGATTGAATTTTTATTGGTGCTCGGTGGGAGGGGCGACTGTACTCCGAACAGTCAATCAAACTAGTTTTCAACTCAGCTAACAAAAAAAAACAGGTCAGGAGCTGCCAAAAAAAAAAAAAAAAATATCCGCAAACCGTAAGGCAGTTAGACTCAAGTCGGGGTTTTGACTTTTACGAACGTCCACGCGGCGTATACGCGATTAATGGATTCGATACGATTTCATTTGATTTACAATATAAGAAATTGCCACGCTAATTTTCGTGCTAAATAATACATTTTTTGTGCCATCTATGATACACATACTTCACTACAATTTGACCACAACTTTGCCTTCTACTTTCGATCGACAGCTTTATGACTGTTCACTTCACAACCCTCACTCAACACATACATGAATGTTTTTCTTTAACTTTTATATCACAATGGGGGGAACTACTAAAGGCTTCAAAACATGACTGATTCATGCATTAAGGAATTGCTTGCTTATTGCTTATTTATCAAATCTCAAATTTTATTATCTAATGTTTTTCCACTATTCATTACTCTGCTCATATATCATAGCTGAGCAGTGATTAGATGATTTCAGGTTATTAATTTGACATCAATTTATGAACTTTCCTGTCAATCTGTCCACTGAGAATAATGTGAGTTTATTGAAAATAAAAATAATAAAACGATTTTCTATAATCATACAAATTTCTGATCGTTGTTGTTATATGATCTAAAGACAAAACAAAATAAAGAAATTCCATCATCAATCTGAATATAGAATTTAATAAATTGAACCATTTAATTATAATATTATTTGAGTAGTTTAAAGGAATATTTCTTACAAACAATTCCATGAACTAAATTATTCAGGATATATACAAAGTATTCAAGTAAACAAGTAAAAATACTCAAGTTGCAAGTGCCCGACTAAGAGATACCCTGAAATTCCTAAGCAGTAATTTTTGAGTTTGAGAGAATGAGGTAAGTTGTCCATAAGGTGGAGTACTCTTTAAGTTGATATACTTTTAGAGTATCTAAATAACATACAGTTGGCAAGTCTTTCTCCTACAACGTGAGAGATATGCTCAAGTAACTGCAGCTTCGATTAATCTAATAAATTGAATAGAAACGGAAAAAGTAAAATTTTCTTTAATGCAAATTTCAAATGTCGAACTTCTTTAAGCTCAGAGATCGCTCTTTCGGCAGATCGAAACATGGACGGATAGATAAAGACATTGATGGACGGAAGGACTCAAGAATATAAAATTCTGCCTGCTCCATACAATTTAACGAAAGCAATAAACTCTCAAACCCCAATAAGCTTAGAGTATTGAGTATCAAGTTAAGGCAAACTTATACAACGATATACTTCTTCCCATTCACAAGCTTCAAAAATCATCATATTTACCAATATTTGACCAATTTCAAACTTTGTACTATTACAATTCAGATTTTAGCCAGACTAAAAACATCTTTAAGTTCGTGAATGTTGATAGTCGCAATAAACATTGACTGTTGCCAACGCTATCAGTTGAAAGCCAAAATCAAAGCCCATGGCTAATGCTTTAATGTGTAATTATAACAAATGCGATTAGATAGCCTAACATAGGCACTTGACTAGTTAAAAAGTCGTTGAAGTACTAATAGGTTTAGTGTTTAAAACTATTTTGGTATGTGCAAAGAGTGCAATATGGCGATATGGCATACATACGATACGATCTTATCGCATTTTCCCCTTAACAAACGATCGTCACATGTGCCTTGGATCAACTGTACCAAGTGCGTGAAGCGGTACGAGTATAGCTGCTTGGCATGAGTAGTGTTAAACTCAGACAGAACTGAAAGATACAATACTGCGCATCCAAATATTTACATGAATGAATTTTCCTTTGTTCGTTGTCTGTTGGCAATACAACAAAGAACAAAGACAAACGCACGGTATAAGAGTCAGCGTACAATATCAAGAAATTCCCTCAAGGCAAATACGAAACTCTTTTATCAAATGCTCAAACAAATACTGTGCCTAACTACAGACACGAGACCTGTGAATGCAAACTTATCACGAATACGCCGTGTTGCCAAGACTCATCATTGTTAAAAACGAACTCGAGATGATTATGATATGATTTGTAATGAAGTTTGGCTGATTTCAAAATTATCAATGTCATTTGATTTTATATATACCTATATATCTCTATATATTATATATATGTATATATATATTCTGCGCAAAAAGTAATTGTTGTTCAGCCGCTTAAAGAAACTATAATAGCAATTGAAACATCTGGCTTTACAGTTTCCAATGCTAACTTTAACACCTAGTTGCCGATTTAAAAATAATAATAAAAAACACTCATAATCAAATAAGGGAGAAGCTTAACTAACAGCTAAAAATATTATCTATGTGCCAACATAGGCAAATAAAGTTGGCCCACAAATTATTAAAGTGACTTTCGTTTCATTTATTTGCATACAAAATATTTTGCCTTGCGAACGATAAGGAAGAGTTAACATTTTCCCAGATATGAGCCACGCGTCAACCAAAAACTAATTTTTATCATTCTTATTTTTGTTTGCAGAATTCTCATCAGCAAATATTAAGAAAACAAACAGTTTTATGTACGCTGCAAAAACAATTAAAATGACAAAATATTGTGCTTAGTGTCAAGCGAAAGCAAACTCAAATCTAGTTTCTTTTATTATTCCAACTAATATTTATTTAATTGGGAAGTTTAATTTTATTTTTAATTTAAATATTTATTTTTATATAAATCACATTTCGTAGAGAGAAAAAGCAGCCCACAACTGAATCGTATAATTTTAAACTTTTTATATGAGTCGGGTTTTTTTTAGGAGCTTTGCTTCGCACATATTTGTGAAAAATTTGATTATATTACAAATTAGATATTCAAATTGAACTTACTAATTATGAAGATTTTACGATGTTTTGCTCCGAAATCAGTTCAATTTTTTTTGTTTGTATTTCGTTTGCTACGCGTAATAAACGCGTGTGATTATTACGAGTGCGATTTGGAATATCCCAGACGTAATAAATGCACCAACTCTTCGACACACGCACACACAAACACAGACACACACACGCGCGCACTGTACACAAACTTAAATGCATTCGCATTCACTTGATGCACTCTTCCGCTCGATCTGCATCTGCTGCTGCTCGCGTGACAATTGAATTCGCTTTGACATCAAGTTCAACAAATGGCTTCGGTTTTAAATGACTTGCGTGCCAGTTTCTTTAAATTGCCCCTGGCTGTATCTGGTTATGTGTATGTGAGTCAGAGAGAGGGCGAGTAAGAGACAGATAGAGAGACAGAGAGAAGTTGTTCTTACAACTGCTTTATATATTGCTCCTATGTATAGACTACTCATAGATGCATATAAACTTTCTGCGGAACCACCACATTAATGGCACTTGCAAGAGAACAGAGATGCACAAAGAGCAACATATACTACACACATACATAAGGTGCGCGAAATAAATAACTGGGACAGTACGTTGAAGAAGATAATAACTAAACCGATCAAGATTTTTCAAAAAAGTAAATTGGTGTTTAAGCTTCATAAAATGATCAATAAACCTCAACTGAATTAAATCCAAAATAACTTTCGAAAATATTATAAAAAAATTAAACAAAATATTTTCAAACGAAATAAGTAACTGGGACAAATTCAAAATTTGTATCTTAAAACTGTAAAAAGTAAACAAAAATCAATACAAAATGGTTAAAAGCCAAAATTAATTTTAAATAGAGCTCCCTTTGTTGTTTAACACTTAAATTTTTCGCGCTGGCATTGAATTAATCAGGTTTTGGAGCATTTGGATGTCCAATTTTTCCCATTCTTGGACAATGACATTTTTTAATTCAATTAAATTTCCAAATTGCTTCCCGTTGGTATAAACCCGTTGAGTCAAGATGCCCCACAGATTTTCTATCGGATTTGAGTCCGGACTGCGTGGTGGCCACTCTAAAACAGGCATTTCTGAGCCTTTAAGATAAGCCTTCGTGAACTTTACTGTGCGGATGGGCGCATTATCCTGCTGGAAAGTCTAATCCTCACAGTAATGATCCTCTCCAAATAGCATTAAAACAGACTCCAACAGTTCAACATAGTTTTGTGCATTCATTCTATGCGTTATAAAACAAATTGAAGTCTTTACATTATATCCGAACGCTGCCTATATCATTAAGGACCGTCCGTGAAAATTTCTGGACACATTAAAGACCCTTCGTAAAAATTTCTGGCACATGGACTTTTTTTTAGTGTTCGCACATCTAAATTGAACTTTTTCTCATCACCTACAAATATTTTTGGACTCAGTGTCCCAAAATTTGTATCTGTTGGCAAACTGTAATATAGCAATTTTGTGCCTTGGCAGTAGCTCCGGTTTCAGGAGTTTTTTTTCGTATGAAATATTTTCTGAGCTCTTCAAAATTTGTTGCATACGTCTCGTGGATGTCCGCAGAGACAAATTACTCCGTATTTGAGATGTTCTGATACATTCTTTGACCGCTAGATTTTTTATTCGTCTTTAGACCCGGTTTTTAACCCATGGTATGCGACCAAAACGGTGGTTTTTTCCATAATTTTCCGGGGCTTTGAGTAAATTTTTTACAGTATTCTTATTTCTGTGGCCATTGTCTGCTATTTTGAAAATTTACATCCCCTTATTACGCAGAGCCACAATTCTGCCACGCTCTTCATCAGTTAATCGGGCGAAACTCGACATATCTTTGTACAAAAAGTCATTTAGAATTAATTCAAATATTAATTTTAGTTAAAACTCACTTAATATTATTTATTTTAATACTTTAAACAAAAATGCTTACTAAAAGTTCAAATAGCACGTGGTTATCTATCCACAAATGAAAGCAAAGTATTCTGTCCCAGTTATTTATTTCGTTTGAAAATATTGTGTTTAATTTTTTTATAATATTTTCGAAAGTTATTTTGTATTTAATTCAGTTGAGGTTTATTGATAATTTTATGAAGCTTAAACACCAATTTACTTTTTTGAAAAATCTTGATCGGTTCAGTTATTATCTTCTTCAACGTACTGTCCCAGTTACTTATTTCGCGCACCTTAGCTCACATTGTGGCTCACCCCTATGCTTATATCTCAGCATATCCGTGTGTGCATGTGCATATGTGTGTGTGTTCTTCTAGTAATGGCGTCATAATATCATAAGCGTACTGCTTGCTGCTGTTAATTGTTAAATAAAAAATATTTATATACATATTAATTAAGCATTGCAGCTGAAAGTTCCCCTTAGCAAGAACTTTATAGAAATGGGAGAAGCTCTATTATATATTGTACATAATTGAAGAAATGCTCGAATGCCCGCTCAAATATGGAATTTCCATTCTATTAATATTCAATTGTTTTTAATGGCAAATGTTTGTTTTTGTTTGCTGCTGCCTAATTTCTTATAAATATTTAAATGAACAACTGTTCATACGTTTCCATATAAATAGTTGTACAAAACACTTGGCGTCAATTGATGTGAGGCATTAAAAATGAAACGACAATCAAATATATGTTTGCTCTAATGAAAATTGTATGATGTGTAGGCTCGCGTAATGCAATTTACATGTCAAATATTTGAAAATATAAATTATAGATAATATGTTTTATTATATTGCTGAGATTACTTTGTTATGTTTAGTTTTTATATGAGTTTTCGAACACTAAACACTAACCTATTAGGTATCTAAAGATAAATGTTTTACCAATTAAAAACACATTTTTTTTTAAATAAGCTGCAATGTGTAAATATTTTATATCTATTGGCAATAATTTCTGTTCTGTAATTAAACTTAAGAACCTAAAGGTAAAACACACCTGAAAACTGTATTGCCTTTCATCCGATTATTATTTACTCAACTACAACCTAAAAGTTTTGAACACAAAGCAAATGTTAACTCAATTAACCATTACAAATAGCTCTGAAATTATCCAACTCGTCTTAGTAACTAGTCAGAGATATTAGTCTATCTATGGCTGGCTCAACCAATTACACTTAAGTGATCTCATCAGCAATATGAAACAAATAAGATAAACTCCAGGTGAAATAAGCCAATTAACAAAAACACATGAAACCCTTGTTTACATGAAACCTTTGTTTATGGATCTGAATCATGTTTATAGACTGACAAAAACACAATAACTAATAATTGCTTGAGCCATTTAGAGATAAGATATATGTTTGGAGTACCGGAACCGATACGGATTAACAATATAAATCAATATGTCGGCAATCTAAGGGCACGAATTTGTGCACTTAGGAAACTACAATAGATCTGGCTGATAAGATGTCGCCGGACGTGCTTACAACGTAGTTTCTGGCCCAGCCACAGCCCCAGCAACATTTATAAAGCTCGCAGAAAGCTTTGGCCAGACGAGCCAACACCGAACCAGACTGGTTAGCGCCGGTTGTAACCAATTACCAGATTCTGCTTGCCCGTACACCTGCTAGACATAAAGTCAGTCAAAGAGTGTAAGAGAGACGGATAGAGAGAGAGAGAGAGAGAGAGAGAGAGAGAGAGAGAGGGAGAGAGATGTCATAGAATTTGTTGATAATGGCTTTATATGCAATTAAAGCCATACCCCAACAAGAATTTACTTCAATGCGATAAACATAGCTTCACAGTTATTTTTTAGCTACGCCAAGTTTCAGCATAATCAAAATGAGTTAAATATGTGACTGGTATATTAAGCAATATCATTTGTGCTTATATATATGTATATATGTTCCGCTACTCAGCTAATGCCCTCCAAACAACAATATAAAGCAATAAGAGCTGAAAAACGTGCCGTTTAAAGTTGTTCTTGAAATAGAAATTGTAGATTCACAAACCTTGGAGTCATGCAACAATGTACTTCAATAGATCCAACTGATAGCTAGATAGCTGTAAATAGTTGTTTTATCTTTATTTGAACTATTTCACAAGTTCTTTGCATTTATTAATTTAATTATTTAACACTTTTTACTGCTTTGTTTTGTTGAATAAAAAGTTCATAAAGTTAAGTTCATAAAGCAAACGTTGCAAAAAATAAAAATAAATTTGTTTATATTTTTCAATAAATAAATAACACCAGAAACAACACATGAAATATTCTGAAAATACCAAAACACTTAAAGAATGCTCCAAATTATCGCGAACGGTTGTTGATATCAAAATAAATCAATTGAATGTCGAGAGACGACGGGCACGCGTAGACAAAATGATCTCATATTTGATTATGTTGTGCCAGCATAAATGTTTCGGAATATTCCATGGAATCATGAAACCGTGACGTAAACAAACTTTTATCCGCTGGGTGTGGTCCACAGCAACGTGGTAAGAAAATACAAAAATCAGAAAAAAAAAACAATTAACTGAAATCAAAATTGCTTTGGATGTCAAGTACTTAGAAATAGCAAGTGAACCGCTCGCGTTGGGTTATTGTCAGCAAAAAACTAGACAAATCAGACTTTCAATGATCCTCATGATGCTTTCAACTGCACACTAAGCGACTACAGTAAAAACAATAATAAAAAAAAGCTAAACAGCTGATAGACTAGTTAGACAAAAGCGTAGACAACAGTGATGACGGGAAAAACGACGACGTTCCCCAATCAAAACAGCTGTACGAACGACCGCCATACCATAACCATAACCAGTACCCATACTGTCACCCCGTACCAGTCTACACACGCACACACACATTTGATTCTTCAACTACAACATCGTCATCATCGTTGTAGTTGTCGTTGTCGTTGTCGTTGTCGTTGTCGGCACACGTCGCGATTGCGCAAAGATAAGCGCCTGGCAAACACGTTGGACGAGCGTATATAATGTAGAGCTTTGAGCAGCGGCATGAGAGTTCTAGCCAGCTATGACCAGGCACATATCGTACAGGCCACAATTAATGTCTGACCCTCAATCAAGTAGTGAGGCAAAAACTAAAAGGCTACACAGCAATATACGTCGCAGGCCACTTAAACGCTTGGCAACTACTACAACTCAGAAATTTAAAAATATACTTGTTCACTCTACAATATATACTCTATATATACATATATATAAATATTTATCACTTGCCGCAAGCAACGCACATAACTTTTGTTCTTGTTTTCATTTAAAATAAGTCAAAAACGTGACAAAAGTATTTTTTATTTTTGCTAAATTTGTTTATATGGTTTCTGTTTGTGCTTTTGTCTCCCTCTCTCTCTCTCTCTCTCTCTCACACTCTCTCTCTTTCTCTTTGATTGTTTTGTTTATAAATTTAAATTAATTGGTAAGTTTTTGTAATTTTGTTTGCGATCTTTTGATCTTTGAAATCGTTAGATGCTGAAAGGAAACCTGTTGCTAAAGATTAGAGTTTTTTATGTCGTCGAATCTAGTCTTTCAGAAAACCAGTCAACAACAAGATGCATACGAGTAGAGCATGTTATTAGGCATCGTTTGTTATGATTGTGCATAGTAGATTAGTTCCAAGAAATCAGATAAAAATAATAAGTGTCATATGCTAGCGAACAACAACTCGTTAGTAAACAGAAAAAAAGCTTTCTTTTTTTATCCGCGAACTTATTGCTAAAGAGTAAACAGGGCATAATGTTTATTTGCGAATGCATATATTGTAGAGGACACTACCCTAGCCTTATCTGCTTAGTTTGTGTAGCCATTGACTGTCAGTCTGCATGCAGGACTATTTGAAATAATATATAGTTTTCCATATTCAGCTCATCTTATCTTTAAGATTCTAAAAAGTACGATCTCCAATTTTGTACTTATTAATAAAAACATTTTCTTATTTTAAATGCATTTCCTCGTTTTTCATAAAATGAATTTTTTGTTGAGTTATTACCATGAATGTGTTTTATGTTTTATGTTTTAGTTATCTCAAAGCAAACATAACATATTTCGCACAGTGTATTTGCATATTAATAGCACACATATACATATGTACCTACAAAATATAACACGACAGTTTACCATTAGAAACGAAGTATTCCCTAGTCAGTCACTCCACACTGACACGACACTATTAACTTGCTTTTATGCGCTTCATAAATAATTAATTGTATTGAGTAAACTTTAAATGTGGTTTACCTAGAGGTATGGTCACATTTACAGCAGTACCTGGTGCTGACAACAGTTTTACTCATTCATGACTGTCTAAATGAATTAATGGACCTGTCTGATTTAATTGGATAAGGTGAAAATAATTCCAGTGAACTTCACAAACAGCGATGTTAACGTAAAGCAAAGCAAAAATGGCTAAGGATATACAATTCATATACTATGTTCAAATAGTAATACTCCAAAATCAATCGAAGATGGAATTTTTACTATAATATTAAACTAAATCAAATTCTTTTGCAGCTCTAGTTTTGCTTCAGCTCATCGCAAAAACTTGTAAACTTTTGCAAAACCTAAAGTAAAAGTCATATTGTGAATATATAGAGATACACAGATACACACACATTCATATATATATATATATATATATATATATATATATATATATATATATATATATATATATATATATATATATATATCAAATTTATCCAAGTGGCTACTTTACACGTGGAACATATAAAAATTTGTTAGCAATTCGGAAATGAATAAGAATTCATACACAATTCTCCTAGTCAAACAGACGATATATGAAATGTGTATATCTGATTAATATTGCATATAGATTTATAATAGATGCTCACATGAAAACACATGTCCACAAATGTTTTATTAATTGATTCAGAACACTATATTATTTAGTAGCCAAAGGAACCATGAAGGAAAAATTAAATTTTTATATGAAAACTGTTTTAATAGATGTTTTCAATAACCTGGTTACAATATATAATATAACTGTATAATAGATATTTAGATAGATATATTCACTAAATCGTATTCTATATGTCTACCTACTTTGGCCATCTAATTGGCTCATTATTTTCTATATATCCAAAGATTATTAAACATTATTACTAATAACACTATAAAGTATATCAAAGTATCTGGTGCCTGGGATACTTGAATTTTCACTTTTAAAATAACATTTGAATTGGTCAAAAATTTAAGCTTGCAGAGTTAAATTTTTCTAAAGTATGTTGTTGCTATTGTTGTTGCTGTTGTTGTTGTTGTCAAACGTAGCTATTGTTTCCTCTGTGTCCGTTTTAATGATGTCGCTACCAGCATAGAATAATAATAGATTTCACTGCGGGTACGAATTGGGGAGTCGTATAGCAAAATGTAGCCCAAAAACGAGTTAAGAAATGTATATAAACATATGTATATACATATATATATAACATATATACACACACACAGACAATAAAAAAAAAAAAAGAATTTGAATGCCAGAGTCAGTGACAAGTGAGGTGTCTAAGGAAATAACAAACATTTGGCTGTAGATCAATTAGCAACAACATTTTTAAAAGTCTATTTAAATATATATCAACTTTTTTATATGTATGTACATATATATGTGTGTATGTGTCTACGGTTCACTAATGTGTGTGCTTTTTGTTTATTTTTAAAAGGCACACTTACACGCCTAAATAGAGCCAAAACATATACCCACACACACAGACACACACGCACCCATACACTTGCACTTGTGTTGGAGCAGTTGCCACAGTGGGTTGCATAAATTTGTTAATTGCTATTTTTATATGCGACACTTGGCGACTGAAATCGATTCGAATATTGAACAAAACTTTCCGCTGTTCTGCGAGAAACTTGGTATGACGCCGCCCGCCGCCACTGCATTTCAATTGTAGTCAATTAATTGTTCTCATAACACTACATATACATATACATTTATGCCTGGCTGTAAGTGTGTATGGGTATGCATACACATACATATTAAATATTGCACTCTGTAGTTTGCTATTTGTTATTGTGTTATTGATTTTAATAAACAAACTATTTATAAAACCAACCACAATGCACTTGAACTTTTGATCGTCCTTAAATTTACAATTTATAATTTTCAATTTATCTATTTCTATTTTGTCCATTTCATAGTCACACACACACACACACACACTATTCACAATTTACCGTTAAGTCCTCTGCGTACGCCTAACCATGCGCCGACTGCTCCCGTTTGTTATTTTGTGTGCTTTTGTTTAGTGGTCGTCTGCTGCGCGAGCGCCTTCGTATGACTGTTCATCGCGGATGCTACTGCTTCTCAGGTATTCCGAATATCGGCCATGACTTTGAGAGCCGAAACAACCACAACAACAATCAAACTATTGAGGAACAGATGAGCAAGAGCACAAATGCAATGCACAATAATCAAATGATCGACCACTAGTTGCCCTCTATTCCAGAAAATCGTTTCGCATTGAGAACATTTTGATTTGGCATCAAACTAAAAAGATATGTATGTATGTATGTATGTAAAATAACATAGCAAGGGAAGAATGTACACAGAAAAGTGCAGAATATTTGGCAATCAACCTGTTATACATTAGAAGGGTATATAAAAACGATGCCATTGCATTTTCTATTTTCTTCTGCTGTTCTGTTTCGCATCCCCTTTTCATCGGCACGTTGTGTTTGCAATGTTTTTCGTCTCTGCCATTGCCATTGCCATCAGCTGTTGACGGGTCGTTTTGCTTAGCTTGCCTTTGCTTTGCTTTGCGTTGTTTTTTTTTTTTGTTTTGTGCGTTTTACATACCGTAAGCACAACGTGCTGTGCTTAGCTACTAGTTCGAACCAGTTCAATGCGCACGGTGCACACTCAGCCAGCGTCAAATATGCAATAAATGCACTTAAAAGGCATATTTCATAATCTTTATGATTGCGCCTTGTTAGAAAGTATTAGTTAGCACGTAAGACGGGCACTTTGCCAGCAATTAGTAGGAAAAATGACAAACAAATGGCATAACTGTTAACAATGTTCTTCCATATTCCTTGCCCTGAACGCAGTTGCAGAATTTACATATTGCTTTATTATCACTAGCAAGAACTGTACTTAGCTGAATGCCTAATTGGATAACAGATAGTTCAAATAGTAGTAAAAAACACTTTAATTTTAAACTGTCGATATATGTAAGTACTATTGCATTGAAATTATTGGTGAGCCAATACTTTTTCCGCTCACTGTCTATATTCACGCACACAAACTACCTGCATTTAAAATAAAACTAAAACGCAATAACTTGATGCGAGTAAATTTGTAGCAAACAATAGAAAAAGAAAACACACAAAAGAGATTTGAACATAAAGAAAGGGTTTTTCCAAACACATTATAAACATCCCCTCTTGGTGCATGCAAAGGGAAATACCTATGTATGTGTAAAGAAAAACCCCTTGCAAGCGCAAAGGGTTGAGACTTAAGCAACGCGTTTTAATGCACTTTATCATGAGTGAACCAATATGGAGTTCGGAACCAGTTCAAATTGTCTTTCATATTAGTTCATATTGCGACATAAGAATATTTTTTATATACATAAGTATATTTCTAGCATTTTGAAATATCATACAAATATATATATACATACATATATGTATTTGCTTTGATTTTGCGTCTGAGATTTGCATTTGCATCATTCAGTCGAATTAAGAGAAACGCTAATTAAAATGCCGACGACCTTCGCAAATGATTTTCGTGAATTGGAAACGGGTGAATTTGTATTTTCATAGGATTTATCATCTGAACAACCACAGGAATTTTATGCTTACTCATTTGTTGATTTTTTGGCGAAAGTCGTCTTTAATCTACTTATTTTTATACCCTGAACCCATTGAAAATGGGAAATCAG
>JAWNPC010000613.1:150000-243387 GCA_035045365.1 Drosophila leonis
CTTCATGGGCAACGGACTCGAATCGAAGCAGCTACGAAGTTTAGTTGGGGCAGCTAGCGCAGCCAGCATTTTAGCGCGTTGTTTAGACCAAGAAACCGTATCATAAAGCGGTGAAGTGGTGGCAACAAAAACCCGTCGAATTTCGTTTCACATACACAAAGTGCACCACGAACCACGTAGCGCAACCGACGTACACGCTGAGGCTAACCAAATAAACGAATGAATGTGATTATTGCTGTGCACCCCGGCTGAACAGCTACGTCGCCAGCGACGCCATCGCCATCGCCATCACCATCGCCATCACCATGTGCGCTTGTTGGCAACGCAATCAGCGGGAGCGCAGCTGATTGCAGAGCGCAAGTTTTCCCACGTGACGTCATCGTTTGTCGCATGCGCAGCGAACGTGAGCGCAACACAACAAATCATTCAACCATCAAATTTCCGCCATTTGGCCAACTTGGCCAAATGCTCTCCCAAACTGTGAGAATATGTTTTGCTCCCAGCTGTATAGCTTGTTGCTTTATGGCAATCCACTGACCAGCTAAGGGGGGTGCCAGCAGATGGCAGCCGTTTGGGGTTGATGCCAGCGCTACAATACAGAAAATATGTGGTCTATGCGACTGTGCAGGAGCTTGAATGAAATGAGTTTTCAAAATAAATAAAGATACATAGACATTAGTCCTAGAAAGAGACAGACAGATAACGAGTCGCTTGTTGATCCTGTTCAAGCATATGTATACGTTATGAAACAAGAAAAACGCCTTACTCTGCCTGCCAACCAATATACCCTAAACTCGCACTTTCAATAAGTTCTGTTTATAATTAGATTTATTTGCAAGAATTTTGTTAATATTATTAGAATTGTTTATATGTGCAAAGTATTAACCTATTTATTTTTAGCTAGATCTGACTATGACCTTCGGCTATGACAACAATAGAGCGCAACGCTAGTCTAGGATTTGAATCGGTATTCTTTCCGTTCATATTGGACCCATCTGCCGATGTCTGAAGAAATGTATATGTTATATATATTACATGCATATATATTTACTCTTTGCATATGCTTTTTCTTGAAACGAAAATTCTTAGGTACCTTTGGCAATTTAACTCTTTGAGTACCTATAAAATCTAAGTACTCAACTTTTATTGGCTGCTTAAGTATGTATTTGATTGCCAGAACATTAGCCTCGCATTGAAGGGGGGGCCAAATAAAATGCTATAAATGATGCATAATCATGTTTGCTAAAGTCTTTGTATTTCAGTATTAACAATTAAAAATGTTTACGATTTAGATTAAGGCAGACTAACTTTTGAGTACAATACGTTTGCTTTGAAGTTTTGCCTGGCTTACAGGAAGCAATAAATCAAACCAATTGTAAGTATTTATATTAGCTTAGTTCCTAGTCCATGTTTAGTTAATGAGTTTTTTTTGATGCCTTACATATTTTCAATGTAATACATTAAAATATCAAACCAATATGTAACTCGACTAGGATATACCCTAACCCAAAGAAGAGTCTATATCAATCATTCTTCTTCTTTTATATATACATAGCAAACATCATTAATTGTTCAATAACTTTTCTTGTAGATGCACGTTTTGATTGAAATTAAAATCTCAGAGAGCGATAATGACATCCAGATGTGTTCATTTGCCAAAGCTGACGTCTCAAGTAGTTTCTTGTGAAGTAAGTGTAAAGGAAAATACATTTAAAATTTCAGACTCTAGCATACAGACGGACTCAGACGACTCAGCTAGTCGTCTTGATAAAGTATGTACATACTTTATGTGGTCTGTCACGCCTCTATCTGCCTGTTACATAAATTGCCACAAAACATAATTAAAAATTTGATTTATTGTATTACAAATATACAAGATATTTTGTATTTAAAAACCAGACATTCATTACAGAAAGTATTTAGTTTTTGGTTCAAAGCTTGAATTGCGTGAACTTCATTAATAGACATATGTATAATACATTACACATACAACATCGAATCATTTTAAGAAGAGTATATAAGAAGAGTATATATATATAAATTTTTATAATCCATAAGAATCAGTTACATTTCAATAGACAGATTCAATTTTCATTATTCAATATACAAACATTCATTGCCCAGTTAATATAAATATCCTTTCTATATATATATATATATATATATATATATATATATAGATGTATATAATTAATTTATCTAAAATAGTCTCATATTATGTAAAATTTATGTATGCTTAGGTGAGAATTCAATGGATTTTCGAAGTGGCCTGAGATTTCTTTGTATAGAAGTAATAATAAATAATAAGAAACCCAAATTTAATTCTAAAGATGTGATATATATATTATATATATATATGTATACATATAATATATTTATATATACATATATAATATATAAAATACATATATTTTTGTAATGAAAAATGTGCAAAATATATTTTTTTTTTTTTTTGTTTTGTGCCAGCTTCTACTTTGGCACTTGCTGAGCTAAAGCAATATTGATTTAACTAATAGATTTGTGCTAAGTCTTTGCAATTGTGCCCCATTATTGCATCTACAATATTCAACAACACTGAGACGTTTCTTGTGTGATTAAAGCTTTAAACCATATTGTTAAAAAAAATGTAAGGCATTTCGTATAACTAATTAAGTTTTTGCAAGGAACTGGTATAACACAATGAAGCACTTTAAAGCCTAAGCTAAATAGGTTGAACCAAGAAATTACAACTAAATATCATTAATTTTGTGCGCTTCACTGAGCATTGTGAGAAGAGAGCATCGATGCTAGCAGTCTGCACCAGAGATGCCTGTGGTCGTATTATCGCCATGTATGATTGAGTCCATTTCAATTTGTGAGAGATTCGCAGTGAGTAGTTTTTCAATTTGTATAAACTTCGAATTGGGTTCATCTATTGAGGCAGCACCCACATCTTGCACGCTCGTTGTTCTTGCCAGTGAATAGTTACGTTTCGCACGTTCTGAATGAAAATAAAAATTAAATCATTTTCATGTCAATTAAATATTTGTATCGAATTACCAAAACGAGCGCGTTGGGCTTCCTGATCGATGATTATCTCATTGGTTATGTAAACCTCACGTCTGATTTGATCCCGCAGCTCCACGCTCATGTCCGGTATACACCAGCGCACAAATATCATCACTAGAGCTACAAAATTCTGTTCAAAATAAAAGAAATTTGTGAATTATATTTTAAAATATGAATTGTCTAACTTATTCCATACTCTACTGTCTGTACAACCTTCAAAGAGCTTTTGAATCCAACTAAATTGCTAAACAGCATTTTACCTTTAGTTTTCTATCTACTACAGGTGCAAAATTGCATCAGCCCATCGCCCACCTGATTGGGGTCATTAGCACAGAGTAAAACCATAAAAATGCATCTGCTGTCATTTAAAACTTTGTTTTCTTTCTAGTTAATTAAATACTTTTAGTTAATCAGCCAGCGGACATTCTGTGCATTTATACACGAGAGCCAACAGCTTTATAGGGTCAAAAAATTGGATAGATAGCTTAAGCAGGTGCAAGAAAAAAACGAGACTAGAAATTAAGACTAATATGAAGAGGCACAGAAGAAGCCTACACACAGATCTAGTTCATGTGCGACAAACGTATTAGAATTTTTCCAACTACAGTGAAAAGTGAAGAGTGAAAAGCAAAAATGCCAGCTCAATGAAAATTGGACCTCATTTTGTTAGCCACTGCAACAATTTTTTGATTCAGTAGCGACAAATAGTTCGAAGCGAACGAACGCGTTCACAAAAATTATAATAAGCAAAGGATAACAGAAAAATATAACTTAAAAAATTATAATAAGTAAAGGATAACATACAAATATAACTTAAAATAATATATAAGCAATTTAAATAACTGCAAATCTGTTTTGAAAATGAAACGTTTTGCCTGTTTGAATCTGCGCACCTTTGGTCTGAGCATAGCCTGTTTGGATGCATTAACTGCGCTGTGCATCCTCAGCCTCAGCAGCTTTTATCTGTACAATGATTTTATGGACTTTACGCAGTGGCAGCAAAATGATGTCCAGATCTTGAGTCCTTTTGGAGCATTTGTAGCCACATTGGGTAAATATAGAATTAATCAATTAATTCACAGACTTGACTTTATATTTGGCCCATCTACTCTCTAGTGGACTATGTGTTGGTTCATGAATTCTCACAAGCCTTCTATATGATACTAACTGTAACCGTTTGGGTAAAGGCATTGATAAATCTAGTGGTGGCTGGCATTCTAGTCGATGGCATCAAACAGGTGAGATATCCTGCTCTATGTCTGATGATGATATCTGTCTATAAATATTTGTTTAGCGACGACTAATTTGCATTGCCCCATGGTTGATCAACGCATACGTCTCAATGGTCATCGAGGTGGCTATTTTCGTATGCTTGGAGCTCAAAATTGATGAAGTGGATGCCTCCATAGATCGACGCATAGCACGAAGTGTGCTCTTTGGTGTTTTTATAGGTAATTTTACCCTCAACTGTAACTAGTATTAATTATTGATTTATATACATTTTTATTTTTAGTGCTGAATGCGCTGTTTGCCTATGGCATTTATGCGCTCTATCGCATGTTGAAGACATCTACAAATGAGAATCGTGCACTGCAGCAGAGTATTGTGGAAACGTCGGGTATGTTTCAGCATATCAAGGTTTGAAAGTTTGCTAAAGGTAATTAATTGCAATTCTATTTACACCTGAACGAGCAGAAGGGAAACTTGTTTAAATTGGATTACATTAACCAAAGCTATTTTCTTAATTGATGTACAAGCATTTATGTAATAAAACTAATAAAACGAACAATGCAAAGTTAAACAACTAAAAACTTACTTCAAAGACCACAACAAATCCCAAGCGACAAGCTAAAATTATGTAAAAAGTGCTCGTCAAATGATATTTGTTCGGTGACGTGGGCGGCTCTCGATAATCCGTGTATCTGAGAATAAAGAAAGTGAAATTAGATTTGTTGTTTACAAAAATTGACTTATCTATATTTACTTGCAAGTGGTTATATTAGAAAAGTCTCCTGCTAGGCTGCGTAGCCTGGACGAGTCTGATATTCTAAACTCGGACAAGGTAAAGTCCAAGTATCCATTTAGGCTACCATCTTTTGACTTTAAACTGCGATACACCAAACGCGGTATCATATCCGAAGTGAAGGCAATAATGAAGCCCTAAAAAAACGTAATAAGTTAATGTCAGACTTAAAACAAGTTTAAATCAACTCACATTCGTGATGACACTCAGCTTGCCAATGCAATCCAAAATGCGATACCAAACACCAATGTCTCGAACACGTTGGGAAACGGGCCGCTTGTGATGGGTCAGCAGCTTTTTGGCATCCAGGCGCATTTCGAGAATATTATTGAGAAGCGCAAAGAACGGCGCCAGCGGAAAGGCAGCCACAAATATAGTGACAAAACCATATTGCAAAACCATTTCCAGATATTCTGGGAACAAGCTGCGTGAGCCCCAGTCCAGTAGCTTGAAATCGCGCATCCAGCGCTCATCTTTGGTCTTGTCAGGCCTAACCGAATTGCCAAATAGATGTGAAAGGCCAACCTGAATAGCTTGAACCTTGCGCCAAAACATCGGCAGGTAAACCTCTAAAATGGTATTAAATGCCTGCTTGCCAATCATTATAATGGCCAACTGTATGCAAAGCTCCGTCAGACAGCCACCCGAGGAGCACTGGAAATGGGAAAACAATTAGATTTATTTATATCATAAGTGGTATTAAAGCCCACCTCCTCTTGACGGTATTCAAAGACGGTTATATAATTTCCCGGACGCCCCACGAATTTGCCCTTAAAGAATGCTATATAAAATATCGAAGCATAGTAATTCACGAACTGCAATAGGTAAATCTTAAGCGTCAGCGAATCATCGAATTGCGTTTGAGTGCGCCACATTTCCAGCTCTGTCAGATACTCAGCCAAGTGATTGTATAACTAGGTAAAAGATAAGCTATGTTAATAATATATATTTTAATAAATACATATATAGGCCAAGTTACTTACATAGTTCAGTACGTAAAGCAAACAAAGATTCACAAATGCCGCTGATGCAGCGGCTATAACAATTGCTTTCGATGTGGTCATGCCACTGCCATCCACCTTTAAGGCTGCAAGCATGGACATGCGGTGAACGACGACTGCAACAAGTGCCACAAACGCCAAGGCAATAAGCAGCACCACAACGGAGAAGCTAAAGACTGTCGCTGGCAGCTTCATGCGCCAAAACGGCACCGTTGGCTCTTTCATATTGGTCACATAGTCAGTGCGCGTGGGTTCAATGTGCTCCAGGCGGGCCAAATACTGCGGCCGCGGATGCTCCTCGTGCACATCGAAGCCTGTCAAATCCCAGCGATGTGTTATCTCAGCCGAATAGCGTTTCCAAAGCTCCAGGAATAACGTCGCCCAAAACGACATAAAGACGGCAAAGAATATTGTGCTTGGATTGTCTATGAGGTATGTAATTTTGGCATAGTTGCACGTCTCTCTCAAATTCCAGAATTCACACCATTCGCAAAGCGGACACATTGTTATGTTCGAGTTGGAGCGCAGACAAATGTCCTTGCTGCAATTGAGAGATGTTGCTTAGTTTATATAGCTCAACCGTGCAGTACTTTGCTAACTTACACGGGCACATAGTTATCCAGTGAAAACCAGGAGTAAAGAAAACACACGAGACCCACAATGGAAGCCAACAGCAACATGTAAGTATAGTAGCCCAACCAGGCAAAGTAGAGACCTAGAAAAGTGTGTAAACTGTGAGTGAATGAATGTGTCTGATTAAAGGGAGGCCAACACTTACCAATCTTGACGCCAAAGTACTCCTTAATATCATCTAGGGGCTGATAGCGATACCATTTTTTCACCGAAGCCCAGTTTTTATAGAGCAGCTCCCGCATGGTGCCCTCCTCTGTAATTTCGCCCTATAAAGTTAATTTTATATTAGAGGATACTTATATTTACTCAATACTAGCTACTCACATCGTGCAGTGGATACGCAGCACAGTAAACACCCTCAGCCACCAAACGTTCAATGCCAAAGGCCATCTCATTGTGACGCTTGGCGGGAAAACGCTGTCGATCCAAAATGAATTCCACAATACGCGAACGCACTGCGGTTGTAAAAAAGCAATCCTGACGTATGTCGAACCTATAAGTGTATAAGTAAAGAAATAAGTAGATGACTTATGTGTACATGGGTCAATCTCAATGCCAACTCACAGATATTCCTTA
Source organism: Drosophila leonis (assembly GCA_035045365.1). Taxonomy (NCBI): domain Eukaryota; kingdom Metazoa; phylum Arthropoda; class Insecta; order Diptera; family Drosophilidae; genus Drosophila; species Drosophila leonis. The sequence goes on from JAWNPC010000613.1 coordinate 157,282, forward strand.
TCACGACTGTAAATGGCTGTGAAGCGATGCGCACGCTTTGGAAAGTAACGCTCGTCGACATAGATATTACGCAAGAAGAATTGGCAGACTGTTTTGAGACTAGAATAAACACTTTTTGTGGAGCGATTGACCACAGATAGACCGGGTATCTGAAAAAAGCCAAATAATTTGATTATTTACTCAAGTCAAAGCACTTCACAGTTTACATGAAGAAAGTGTTGGGTAACAAAACACGAAAGGAAAATAAATATATTCATATATATATGTATATACAGATCTTTTGAAAATAATAACAAATAAGAGTTAAACTACAACAAAAAACTCAAAACTAATAGAAATTCTATAAAAAGCATAAGTTTAGATCATCTTAAAGATTGAGATTGAGATTGAGTGGATTTACGCTAGCAATTGGATTATCAAGTAGGGCGTATATAGAGCTCAAGCATAAATACGGCAAATACTCAGAGATCGAGACTTATTTAGTTTGGCAGCATGGCAAGGCGTAAAATCTGCAAAAATTGTTAATTGCATTTAATTGAGACCTGAACTTGTTTGCAGACCTTCTTCGACAAATAATGGGCCGCATTGTGTAGACGATTTGATCTTTCATTTACGCGCAAATTACATAATGACTAAAATAATATAAAATGTTTTGTGTATCATTCGAAGTGCAGTTCAAAGTTTTAGTTTACGGAAAACGCATACACACCTCCTTCATGGGCATACGCAGCTTAAGTATCTCCGCATAACGACGCAGCACCTCCAAAGGTGCATGTATCTGAAATGGTTAGGTTTGGTTATATTATTGTAGAAGTATATATATATATAGAGTATATATTTTGTAGACATTCACCTTGACAAAGTAAATTTGGTCCTTTTGGCTGAGCTCCACCTCGAGGCCTTGCTGTAGTAGATTCTCCTGGAAGATGCGCCGCTTTTCCTCATTTTCCGCCTCTGTGGCCTCGTTTGCATTGGTCTTGTAGGCCAGCACAAAGTCTATGGAACGCGTGCAGTCCGCAAAGAAAAGCGAAGTGTTCAGCTTGGCTCTCTGATAAAATTCGCGTGGACAGCTGCATTCGCGCTCATCGTAGCTCTGTGTGGGCTCCGACATTGGCAGTAGAGGAGCTGACTGATTTAAGGTGGAGTTCTTGCCGTTGGGCAGTGGCCCGACAGTGTCTGGCAGTTGATAGGTGGACAAGCCGCTGTCAAATGACAAAATTAAATAACATTTTGTTAGATTTGTGGCAGAACACAATATGCCAAAATATGAGCGAATGATTTCATTTCAAAATGGCAAAACATATTCAAGCAGCAATAATGTTGTTTCCCTATAGACATGACCCCTTAACGCAGCACAACAGGGACTTTTGGCACCCTGCCGTGCTGAGTGCTCATAACAGAGCCACACCACTCCTCCAATAATATGGGTCAATATGAATTAGAGCCGTTAATGTTAAATGGGTCGTATACTTAATAATCGTCAGAGTAAGTATATTAAAATGTTGGAGCAGCCAGGCGCCTTGTTTATTTATATAAATATATATACTAATGTCGGGGAATTCTATTATTTATGCAGCAGTTTTATAGCTCAAACAGAGAACTGTGGAAATGCAATTTAAAATAAACAAGAGAAAAGTTATGTGAGAAGCTCGCTCGCAAGCTCTCATATATATATTTTAGCATGAAATGAGTACAAACAACGATTTGCTAATGAGAAAAAACGGCTGCACATTTAAAATATTATCAAGTGTAATGTATATATATAATAATGTATTTATATATACAGTTATATATATATTTTAATATTTGCTTGTGAAACTCATTGCTTTGGCTGTCACCTATGATTCAGCTACAGTGGCATATTTCCTCCTGTAACTTGACCATGGAATAATACTTCTCACTGATGAATCACTCGCATTAATTTGAAGCAAGTGCTCATTTACTCAGCGCGGTTTTCTATATACATATTTATATAAATCAAATAAAAATCGTTAAACATAACAGTAATGTTAAAGATTAAAAATAATACAAAGTTCTAGACTTAATTATAGCATATATTATTGTATATAGCAAATTATTATAAAACAAATTAATTATAAATACAATATTCCATTAGCAAAACAATTTCATTTTCTAGTCTATTAATGGCTTAAAAAATATCAATTCAATTGTGAGCGCTGCCGATAAGAACTGAATTTTCACAATATACTAGAACTAGCTTAGAAAGTTGCTAAATTAATGTATATATAAATATTTATATACATACCTTCAGACCGTAAAGTACTCGGAAATTCTCATTTAAAAAGGTTCGCGCTCGATATTTTTGAAAATTTCTTTTGTTTTTGTTATGTTGGTAGCACTGTCCTCAGTTACTATGACAAAAATAAGCGCCATCTGTTAACCGGAGTACTTACAGAAGCTGTCCAAACCAGTCGACCCCAGCAATGTGTTTCGAATTTTACACAAAGAATTTGCATTAAATTTTGTGTTTCCAACGAAATCTAAATGAGAATTGCCGAGTACTTTCCGCTCACAAGGTATATGATCTACAAATATTTAATTTTTTTATATATTAATAAAAAATATTAATTTTATTAAGCTTGATTATATATTAAAAATTATTATTATTTAATGTCTTATAATATTAACTTATTAAAATATTGATATTCCCAATTTACTTAACAATTTCCTCCGTGTTTCCAATACAACAACAGCATAACAATGTTTATTCATATTTGATTATTAGCTGTTCTTTTTGAGCCCTTGTTCGTGCAGCTTTTCTGAAAGCTAAAAGCTAACTTTTGTTGTATTTGTTTTTATAATTTATAGGGCTCTCTCAGACCTCAAAGAATAATGACCTTCTAACTAAAAAAAAAGGTAATTAAATTTAAGCTGGCCCAAAATTATACACATTTACACACAATACAGTCAGAAATGTCTGAGGTTACTCTTTGCTTTCAAACCCACTGTTTTCAAATTATTTTATTTCTTTTAATCAAGGCCAAATGATATTATTTCGATGCACTCTTAATTTGCCACCTATGTGAGCAAAAGCAAGGCAAGATGCGAAAAATATTTAACACATACAATATACCTATATCTTATATAGTTTAGTTGTTCAAAATACGCGGAATTTCGATATGACAAATAACTGAAAAAATAATGAGACAACAACAAAAATAAATGCGCCCACTCGACTCTCCAAAGAAAACAACAATAAAAGACTGAGATGTCAGTGATACAGAGACAGAGAGATCTTTGTATTATGTCCCAGCGCTGATGAGTAATACATTGGAGCAACAGGGCTGAAAGCCAGCAAAGCAAAAGGAATTAAACGCGTTGGGCATTACCGTTTCCGTCTCCGTTTCCGTTTCCTAAACCATAGTTGTTGACAATAATCAAGTGCAGAAAAGAAATCAAACAAATAATATTTTTAGCTCTTTGCCCCGTTGTCCACGCGATTTATTAATCAAATTAACATTTGTCACAGCTGCCGCGCGTACACTGCGAATAAATGAAGAAAACAGACTGCGGCGACGGCGACGGCGACGAAGACAACGACAATAACAACGACCAACGCGCAGCAGCAGCGACAACAAACTGAACAAGCGCCAACAGCTGAGCGCAGAGCAGTTGAGCAGCTCAATACAGTTGTTGCTTCGTTTGCCGGGTTGTCTTGTCGCGTTCACTCTCCACCCTGCGCTCTCTTTCTACATATTTCTACACCTTGCTGAAATGAGCACGAGAGCATGGCACAGCAGACAATCAGCTGTTATTGGCCAATGCGTCGCGTCGCACCAGACAGTGAGAGCAGCAATACGAGAGAGCACTTGTTGAGTATACTAATACATACACAAGTGTCTGTCTGGTGTGCTCAAATGCAGGCAAGTCACTGTCTACCTATGCATCTGAATGTGTGTGTGTGTGTCGTGAGATTTAATATTCTTCCCAGTGCAATGGGCTAATATATTCAGGTCAGTTGATCGCCTTTCCAGATTTCTGTGTACTTTGATAACAATATATGTATAATAAATCAAGCTCAAAAGGGCAACAGTAAACAATCATTTTATGTCAATTACAAATATATATTATTTTAACTGATCTGAATTTTGAAAAAAATGTATTTTAGTTTTATCTTTATATAGAACAAATAAATTAACACACATATATATTCTTAATACAGTCGAGTCTTGATAATTTGTACCCCGCTAAATCGATAATCGCGATAAATCGAAACAAAATCTATCCCCTTGAAAAAAATTCGTTACAGTCGAGTCTCGATAATTTGAATTTCCGTCTAATTCGTAAAAAACCTGATCCCCTTGCCATTTCGAATTATCGAGACTCGACTGTATATTAAATCGCAGTTATTTATCATTTCCTTGCTCAAAATTATCTTAAAGAAATTCTTATACAATCCCGATTTTTATACATATATAAAAATTCGTGGAAAATCATTTGAAAACTAAATTTTCACGAATGGAAACTGGGCATACGCTTTATATGAATCGTATATTATTCTTCGAATCGGAATATATTTAAAAAAAAAATATATATATATATAAATGTTTTCAAAATACAATGTAGAATATTCAGCAAAATATGCACAGTAATTACTCAAATTGCAACAAATAATTATAATAAATGCCTAAAAACTCTAACAAGCATCTCACAACTCGCCTTGCTACTCTTATCAGTCACAAATGATCTCTTCAAACATCAGTTAGCACTTAAAAATAACTGTGAATAACTGTTTATCTTCTATAAACTATGACAAAGAGAATGGCTCGCTGTAGATATGTAATACAAAGCAAGAACATATCCGAATATTATATACCCTTACTGATATTATTTTGGTGATTGCTCTAATGCATCCACGTTACTGTAATATGTGAGTATATGTATATTTATCATATATCATATACGAATATAATGGGTAATCTTGCCATTATCCGATAAGAGTAATAAATATAAAAAATTTCTAATTTTGTTGAAGATATTTTGAAAGCTGAGCCAAATTGTCTTTAACAATACTGTTAACTGATCAGGAATATATTTAATAATTGAAAATGTCAAATGTATGTAACAGGCAGAAGGAGACGTGACAGACCCCATAAAGTATATATATTCTTGATCAGGGTGACGAACTGAGTGGATATAGGCATGTCCATCTGTCCGTCCGTCCGTTCGTCCGTCCGTCCGTCCGTCCGTCCATCCGTTCTTATGTGTGAACGCGTCGATCTCAGAACCTATAAGAGCTAGAGACTTGAAATTTTTGTTGTAGGTCCCTGTTTAGCAGATTTTTTGTTTTTATTTAAAAAAATCGATAGCTATTTTAGTTTTAATGCTATCGATTAAAAATTAACAATTAACAATAATTTCAACGTATTTCAAGTACTAGAGACTAACTTACTTGTGCTTTGGCAAATACACACATATCAACAATGAAGTTCCCATAATACTTGTATAGGCATATTGCAGCCAAAGCCCAGTCGCTGCGTAAACAGCGCAGTTAGCAAAACGCCTGCTTATGCGTGCTTGTGTGCGTATGTGTGTGTGCATTTGTTGCTTGTATATATGTATATATATATATATATAATATATATATATATATATATATATATATATATATAGATCCCCTGAGCCCCGCGAAGAGCCGATATTTCAAACATTCTGTGCTTCTTTTACATATAAATATATATATAAATATACATATATACATATATACATATATATATATATATATATGTATATATGTATATATGCATATATGTATATATATGTTTATATGTAAAAAAAAAGCACAGAATGTTTAGAATAAATATCAGCTCTGCGCGGGGTTCAGGGGATATCCTAGTCGAGCAGTCTCAACTAGAGCACTCTTACTTGTTTTAAATGGAATCATAAGAATTCGACTTTAAGGCACAATATATATTTTTTAAATTAAAAATTATAACAACATTTAGAAAAGTAACGCAAATTTTGTTTTTTTTTCTTTTCTTTTCTGCAAAAATTATTTATTAATTAATGAATATCTATTTCAAAGTGTGCCATCCGTTATATATTTAATTGTCAAAGTACTTCAAAAATAATTTGTTGTAATCTTGTAAAGATCCTCAATCATCGCGTAGCGTTAGTTTCCAGCAAAAGTAAAAGTCACAGGGAATCAGATCTGGGAAATCAGATATGCAGCAATATTCGTGTGTTGTTTTTGGCTTAATTTTTTGGAATGGGCAAAAACAAAAGACGAGCCAAATCAAAAATGTGCTTAGCATTAAAAAAAAAGTTGAGATTGTCGACTTAAGTGCGGGACATGAGTACCACAAAAAGATCGAAAATCGAATATGCGTAATCCAGGAAAATTCAATATTCGCCATACTTTTTGAACACACCTCGTATACAGTTGAACCTTTCTAATCCGTACGCTATTTGTCTATTCTCTGTAAAAGCATTATACATATTTCGTATTTCTATTGTATTTCCTATGAAGGCTATCATAATACTATTAATATATACTATTACCTATCTAGTATATCGAACTAGTCCATCAACGCTTAATTCTCTAATTACTTAATACATAATTTATTATTTACGAATCGCCCTGTAGAAGTTGACAAACAAACGACAACAATTGATAAACAACAATAAGAATGGAATAGTAAATGGAATGTAATTAAGCTAATGACTGTTTCCTCTATAGGCTGAAGCAGAGTGGAAATGCAGGGGGATTTACCTCTCAGCGAATCGAGCGCGTCTCTCGTGCAAGCTCAGTGATTCAGGCGATGAGTTTCTGGCTTTTCCGGCATCGCCGCCTCGCTCAAGATCAACGAAATGTGTCGTTGTCGCCGCATCTCGGTCTCTGTCGTCTTGCCTCATCGCGCTCCCCCAGATGCTGTTTTGAGCCAGCAGCTTGCCCTTTAGACCGGCTCGCTTTACCAGTTCCATATCGTAGGGGGCCAAGGGGGCTGTGTACGGTGGCTGAATCGTAGCATTTGGTCGTTTGCTCTGCTCGGCCAGCAGCTGTGCAGACTCCTCATCGGACTGAGGCGGAGGTGGAGATGGAGGTGGAGGCTTTGGTAACGTAGGAGGTGTTTCCAGCTCATCAGCATCGCCGCCAGAATTGGCACTATCTAAATTTAGCATTTCGCTTAACTATACTAAAAGCTCGCCGGACTTGTTTACTTTCACATGATATTGCGTTAGTGTGCGTGCGTGCGTTTTCGGGTCGCGTTAGTCAAATTCGAGGTCAGCTCGCTTGCATTGAGATTATAAATTGGATGATGGGCAACCCTTATCACTGAGTATTGAATCTTGCACTTCTTGTTATACAATTGCACTTGCCGTATTTGAGCTGAAAATAGCGGCACCAGCAGCGCACGGTCTACACTGCAGCACCTGGCCAAGCAGAGCCAGAATAAGCACTAACAATTACAATTTGACAGCAAATATTTAAATACCAGTCAAAAACGTGCTAAGAAATACCAAGAATAAATACCAGTATGACATACAGTCTGAGTCTGACTGTCATGCAACATATGCCTGTGACCACTGTGACTTAGTCTTTGGGGGTTGGAATATGTTTGAGCAGAGGAATTCACACATTGACCTAATATATCTAATTAGATAAACAATTGAAATGAGACCAATTCAAATCTGTATGTGCTGTCATACATGTCTGAACGTGTCTGTTATCTTTTTTACTCGTATCAAGGTAAAAGAATTAAATCAAATAAAATTCCAATTTTTTAATGAAAATAACAGCGTGTATTTGTATGGAATAAAACATAAACAAAATAATACACTTTAACAGTGATTAACAAACAATTAGAGCTTAACTGCACCGAGCTTCTATCTTGGTGAAACAACGAATTTGTGTTTAATATATGGAATAATAATACAGCAGAGTGTTTAATATAGTATGCACTATTATTAAGGGGCTAAATTATGCATTAAAGAGTTGAACTTGGACATCGAATTTACAATAAAACGAGCAATATTTGGGATATGGCCAATGCCGTCGCCTGTGCGCCCACAAATTTACTTCCTGTTGTAGTTTTTGTGCACTTCGGGCGAGATGTTGTAGACGAACTGCAAGATCTCCTGGATGACGGGTTCTTTGCGTGTCCTGATGGCGCCCTCCATGTCGGCTAGCTTCACACGAGTGTCTGCATCGATTTTCGCTGCAACTCCTTCGCGGCTGCCCATGTGCTGTATTGATATATTGAAACATTGATACATATTGTCCGCTCAGCCCCTATCACGAGCAACTAACCTTGGCCTCGAATTCCTTAAAGTTGCGTTCGCGCTCCTGACGGAATTTCTCAATCTCCTCGGTGGCCTCATCCTTGGCTTGCTTCAATCTCCTTGCCTTGCCTGCAATGATAGCAGAGATTTTTCCATATTATATCAATATTTACTCGAGTGCAAACGAATCATGTGACTCGACGCGCGTAACGTCGATAGCGAAAAAGTCGTAAGTCGTTTTATGTCGATCCAATTGGACGATAAATTAGTGGGTTTTTTCTTTTCTTTTTGCTTACGTTTTCTGGCCTCGGCAACCTTCTCGGCTGCCTTCTTTTCGGCAGCAAGCAATTGCTGTATTCCCTGCGTTTGGCTGGCCATTTTAAGGTATTTTAACAATTAATGTTTTTCTGCTCGCTCCAGCCGTGGTATCAATGCAAGTTGAAAAAAGCAAGTGACGACTACGACTGACTTAATACAAACGACGTGAAAAATGTCATATGACGAAGTCACACACACGCATACACACTAAATTAGTCCAAAATCGATTATATCGAATAGGAAATTGTGGCTGACCAGTTCATTTGAACAGAAAAATACTATCGATACATTTCTTATAATCGACTCCACCACTTAACAGCAGATAACTCCGTTGTAATTCTAACAAAAATAAATTAAGTTGAGTGAATGATTCATGATTTAGATAAATAGTTATTTTTTAATATTAACACACCGCTTTGTGTTTGTTGTCATTTGAATTTATTACACGTTATTATGTTTGAATTCGTATAATTTTGAAAAAAAAAACTAACTCAAGACGACGCGGGACGCTCTGCAGTACTGCGATTTAAATTTGCGAGTAACACGAAGAATTTTCAAACAAGAACGTTCCGGCAATTACAGACAACTTATCGCGCAGCCACCACATTTTATCACATCTTGACGAGGAAAATTTTAAGACTTTTCGAAATTTTAAGTTTTTTATTGACTGTTATTAATTAGACTATCTTAGTGTATTTTTATTAAAAGCAACCTCATTCTTAAAACAGTTTTTAAATCAAATGCTAAAGCTCCATGAAACCAGATCATACCATTTGCTTATTTAAAATAGGGGTCAGTATTTTGATTATTGTTGGTATATTTTTTTATTCAAAGAAATACGCTGATTTTTTTTTATAGGACTCGGTCACGCTGTTCCCATTAATCTCAACAAATATAGTAAAAATTTGAACGAACTGTATATACGCATATATAGAGTCGATTTACCATGGAAAAGGCGAACAAGAATAAGCGGGTTGTGCGCGATGAGAAACAAAGGGAGTTAAAGCTGGAGGATGTGGTAAGTGGTTATACTAGCAAATGCTACTATTGAGTACAAAGGCAATTAAAATAATAACGTGAATCCCGTTTACCAGGTGCTGAAATCCTTGGACGAATGCACCACAAATGAGGACAAATTGAAAATGCTATTGCAACGACACGTGGAGAGCGAGAAATCAGTGAGCCGACTCACCTCCGAGATGCGTGCACTACAGCGGCACATGGAGACCCAGCAACGGGAGAAGGAGCAGGTGCAACGGGAGCTGAATAAGAGCGTTCTCATGAGGGATAAGCTGCAAGAGGTGTGCAGGGAACAGCAGCGTATACTCAAGTCTGTGAAGAACGAGAGCATGCAGCAGATCAAGGTGGAGGAGGAGCGACGCAAGGAGAGTCAAACTAAATTTCAGAGTTCGTTAAACGAAGTGCAAAAGTCGCTGTCCAAAAACAACGAGGAGAACGTTAAATTACGTGATTACAACATCGAAATGACCAAAAAGTAAGAGGCGCTGCCAATCAACAGACAAACACCGGCGTGCGCTGTCTATTTATAGGCACTACACTGCATGCCGTTTTCTTGTGGATGTATCTGGCTGCCACACACACACACACACACACACAGATATAGACATCAATTGACCATATGTTCACCATATATATTGTATTTAAAAGTATATTTGGTTTGTTTTTAGGTTAAAGCTGCTGGCTGAACAATATCAAGCGCGAGAGAAGCACTTGGAGAAACTGAACGAGCAGGTTCACCTCGAGTCTCAGCTGCATCAGGCTAAGCTCAGCAAGGCCCAGGTTGAAGCTGCTATGGAAAAAGAGATACTAACCAAGTGAGTATAGAAAAACTAGTTGTTCTCTTTACCGCTCATTTCATATTTGTAATTACCAAACAGGGAGAATCAGATAGGGCTGGAGAAGCTGTTGCAGGCGCAACGCGCGATTAAGGATCTGACGGAGCGTGAGCAACAGCTCAAAGAGCAGCTTAACATCTATACAGCCAAATACGATGAATTTCAGCAGTCGCTTAAGAAATCCAACGAAGTCTTTGGAAGTTACAAGATCGAACTGGAGAAAATGTCCAAGCACACCAAGAAAATTGAGAAGGAAGCACTGGGCTGGCGCCAAAAATATGAGAAAGCCAACGGCATGGTCATTGAATTGGCCACTGAAAAGCAACACCGGGACCAGCAGTCGGAACGCCTCCAGAAGCAGGTGGATCAGCTACAGAAGCTACTGCGTGCATTGCAATTAGAGCGCACAACACTTCACCAGACTCTACGCGAGAAAGATATTGAAATTCCTGCTATGCCACAGTTGCCGCCCGAGCCGGAGCCCATCAAAGTTGTGCCCATCAACACGGACAGTGCCAAAATGGAGCTGATGACGCGAAACTGTGCCGAACTAAAGCAGACACTGGCCAACTTGCAGAATCAAATGAAGCTGCTCACCACAAATGATGCGAAAATAGCCGCTGCCGAGGCAGAGAAGAAACAAGCAGCCGAGGAGCAACAGAAGGCTAACAATATCAAGAAGAACAATAAGAAAAAGGCCAAATCAAAGGCTAAAGCTGCAGCAGCGGCTGCTGCAGCGGCGGCTGCTGCCGAAGCTGAAACTGATACTACCAAGGCTGAAGTGCCACCAACAGCAGATACAGAGTCACAGCCACAAACTGACCCTCAGCCTGGGCCTGAGCCTGAGCCTGAGCCAGAGCCAGAGCCAGAGCGAGAGGCAGAGGTAGAGTCAGACACCGAGACGGAGATACAAGGAGAGTGTGAAATAGCAGAATTTGACAATGTGGAGCAGCATAAAACTTCTGAAGCTTCTGAAGGTAACTGCAATGGAAATGATGTTGATGCCGAAAGTGTGCCAGAATCTCAGCAAGATGGCCTAACGTCTTTTGACCAATCGGAAGTGCCCGCATTGATTGATTCCAAGAAGGCTTAGTGCCCGGACACTAATACGCCTCCCTCGACTGTTATTGTACTCGTATTCGAAATTTTTGCCTGCTTCCTGTATATGTGCATTTTGATGTATTCATTTTATAAAATATATATGTAATTTTACCAAACAAATTTTAAGCCATCAGCAAAGTAGAAAGAAAGAAAGAGAGAGAACACGAAAACTCAAATCAAGAATGCATTATTGATGCTAAATAATTATTTATTCTATTTTATATTTATTTATTAATGAGCCCATTATGAGCTACTGTAAACACACAATAAAATATAAAGTTTTCAATAAAAGAATTTATACATCTAAATATTAAAAAATATTGGAAAAAAAAATAGTTAAACATATGCATGTAAGCGAGGGTCGTCTGAGAAATTTCCGATTTAACTAAAAATAGATAAATTGAAAATCTATTTTCTTTAAGGTCGGATATTTTTTTTAGAATATTCTCGTATTTAGAATTTCTGTATAATCTGAATATTAAAAAAAAAAAGAAAGAATTTTGTGAAATTTTTTTTTTATAAATATATATATATATATATATATATATATTTATTTATTTATTTATATATTTTTGCATTCAACTGTTTTGGCTTTCAACTTATTTATGCTTGAAGCAATATAGCAATTATAATAGGAATTTCGAGTAAAATTGATTCGACTATACAACGTAATATATATACAATTGATGTATGACTATATATATATTATATATAAATATATATTTTTTTAGAATTTTGCTCAATTTCGTATCGAAAATTAGATTATAATAGCCCCAACTCGATAAGATGTTTCTATAACAATTATATACTAAATCATAAATAAACAACGATACATTTTTATAATATATACACACATATATCTTCTATGTATTCATGTTCATATAATATTTGACTATACCATAACCAATTCATATAATCGTACAATAAACACAAGAAAATATTACTTACATTCAGAATCTGAGATCAGACTAACTTTATTACATCACATATAAAACAAACCTGAATTGACAGAGCTTATCTATTTCCATTTTCGGATTCGTATGTACCACGTCTAAGCCCTTCGGATAACAGTAGTTTCATTTTTTAGGGACTTTCTACCCCGAACCCATTAAAAATGGGAAATCAGGGTATAATGGGTTGGGGTTTTGTTAAAATGTAAAATATATGTAACAGACAGAAGGAGGCATGGCAGACCCTAAAGAGTACTAGTATCTAGCTTCAGACCGGAAAGTAAGTGGAAATTATGAATAAGACGCAAATTTTGTAATCTTCATCAATATTTATTGCATCTCCTTCAAAGTATTCTCCTATTCTGATCGATACACATATTCCATCGCCTTTGCCAGTCACCAAAGGCCTTCTTATGGGCTCCGACCGCTATTGCCAACTGCTCACGTTTCGAATGTTGTTTTATGTCCTCTATCGACCTAAAACGCGCTCCACGGAGAGGCAATTTTTGTTTTGGAAACAGGAAAAAGTCCGAGGGTTAACCGATCTCGAATATCGGCGCGCTTTTTTCGGTTTTGGCCCGTGTTTCAGTCTTCATTCCGACGATTGTTGGCTTGTTTCAGTCTTCATTCCGACGATTGTTGGCTTGTTTGCATGTCGTACTCGTAGACCCATGTCTCGTCGCCAGTTATGATCCGTTCCATGAAGGTAGAATCAGTATTAATACGATCCAGCCTGTCCAAGGAAACCTGCCCACTCTTGTTGGTACAAGTTCAGCTCTTTTGGAACGAGCCGAGCGGCGACGCGTCTCATGCCCAAATGGTCCACCAACATCAAGCGAGCTTGCTCACGACCAATGTCCAGTTCATGTGGGCCACGATTTCTTTTACTTTCTTTATGTTTCCCGACCGTCTTTAAAGGCTTTATACCAATCGTAGTTATATTTCATACAATTTTTATTTTTGTTGAGAAAAAAATTTTGTTTTTTTTTTAATTTAATTTTACACGCATTCATTTTTTCTGCTTTAATAAATACTTAATTGAGTATATTTTAAAACACAGATCGGACAGGATTCAGGGTATCTCCTAGTCGACTAGAGTTTTCTTACTTGTTTTTATTTGCATTCTATTCGATAGGACAATCAGCAAATTATAGTTACTTAACATTGAATACAACATTTACATTGTTCTATTTTTGAATGAAGCATGGGGACTCGAGCCCAGCTATGTGGTAGATCTAGCGGTTGATATCTTTTTAGGCGGCGGATGACATTGCTGTTATTAAGTAAGGTGATGGCAAGGAGGTTAGTCTGGAAATCTATTAATGGACCCAAGCTCTTCGAGAACATAGTCAAATTGTTGACTAAATTTATGGAAATTTTCTTAACCACTTCAAACTCTGCAACTTGTCACGAAACAGTTAGTGCCCGAATTAGTTAAAGGAATAACTGAATAATACTTAAATTGCCCTTGAAATTGCTGGTATTTTGTTCGACTATGCAAATGATAAAGAAACTTGTGCTTAGTTTCTAGAGTTGCCAAGTCGCCATGTTGCCGTGCGTAATTGGGCTGCAAATTGGCAGTTGGTGCCACAGTGTCTGCCGTGGCATGCAACAAATTGCATTGACTTTGTCCAGTGTTTGCGATGCAAAGTTGTTTTACGGTCAATATAAGCACACCGTAATTGCAGCACGCAGCTATCATTTTAGTCAGGCATGCTTCGTTGCTGATATGCATATTTGAAGTGAGCGTGCCACACGTGGCGTATGCGTAATATCAACACACTGCTGTAGCAGAGACGCAGGAAGGCTACCGCTAAGCTCGCACATTTTAAATGAAGCCATTTAAGTGCCACACTAAAATAATTACAGAAATTATTTTAAATTGCATAAAGCGGCAGCCGACTACAAGGAATGACCCCAATGGCCCCCACGGGCCGGGTGTGAAATTTCGCCAGCCACAGCTGCCCAGCCAGCCACATAGGCGACACATGTGCATATTTCACACTTATGCACACACACACATACCTCACTTACATACACACACACACACACGTGCGGGCACACAAATGTGTGCACATTTCGCAGGCAATGAGCTTTTGAACATTTAATGAGTTAATTCGCTAAATTTGAAAGGCGCGCAAGCGTGCGCCAAGTGCTCGGCCAGACTGTTTCCTGCCATGTTGGCACCCTCGAAATACCCGTTACTCGTTATCCGATACCCGGTGCTGCGAGCCCAAAAGCCAGCTTCATGGCCGTCATCCCACAAGTTGCCCATTTTAAAGCTTCATAAGTGAAATTGAGAAAACAAAAACAACAACACACACACACACACACACACACACACACAGAGAGAGAGAAAGATACAGAGAGGCATACATACATACATATACACTGTGTAAGCACTTGTCATTTAGCTGTAAAATGTCCGTCCGTTTGTTGGTGAAAAGTATGGCACTGCTCGATACTCAACAATGCAAGGACGCGAGGGCGGCATGAAAGGATGCTCATGCTAAGCTCTTGGGTGTAATTTCTCAGGCACTGGCAAAAGACGACGATAGCGTTGGCTAACAGCGAAAGCTAACAGCGCCGTTGACTGCGACGCCAGCAGCGCAACATGAGCCCAACATATGCCCCAAAACAGAGTCGCGACTAAAAACAGAACAGAGTCGAGGCTAGATGAGCAAGGACCAACCCACACAGTCTTTTATTTCTTTGGTGCTGCCAGACTGTGTGACTCGGCAACCTGCGATGGGGGCGGCCTAACAGGGATGGGACGCTGATAGGCTGGGTATAGGTCAGCACAGTGGGCCAAGTGGAATAAGATGTTAAATTGATTAATAAAATGATTAAATATCAAATTTTAATATAACACAAATATTCCATAAATAAATATATTACATATTATTATATACTTACATTAAATTGACTTGAGGGAGAACAAAGTATTATAGTTTAACTCTTATGTTAGCTGTGCGTCCCACTGTTGCCATCGCACCTATACCCAATCATCCAGTGGGCCTCTTCGCCTCTCTGTGTGTTTCTCATTCTCTCGCCTCGTGTCCTCTCTTAGACGCTTGCTCTCGCCGCAAAAGGCCCACGCCGCCAGCGCTGCGGCGAGAGCATAATATGGTGAAGCTGTCGGCGCTGCCTGCCGTTGCCGTTACCGTTTCAGTCTCTGTCGCAGTCTCAGCTGTCAGGCGTCTGGCAAAGCTGTGCTTAGTCAAATTTCGGTAACGGAACCTGGTCGTCATCGCCGTCGTCGTCGACGTCGAAGTAAACGTAGACGCCGACGTCGCGTCGTATTGCCGACACGAACACAGAGCGAAACGAATCGGAGTTGAAGCGACACGACGTCAGCGGCGCTGCCCAGTTGCCATTCGAGCCTCTGTCGCGTTCGACTTCGCTGCAAGGAATATAATTGTAATCAGTTGTGTATAGGACACACGCGTGTGCGCATCGACTGGTTCCTTTCTAACGAAAACGTCAACAGCTAACTGTTTCGCTAACGGTAACTGGGCTGCTTGGCGGTAAAGCTGCGCGGCTTCTGCTCAACTTGTATTTATCTGCTGCTGTTTTAATTGTTGTTGCTGTGGTCAATTGTTGATTGTGGCTCTTGTTGTATTGTATCCATTGCGCTATTTGTATAATTTCTTATAAAGGCGCGTTAAGTTTTCGCGTAGCAGCGTAAACGAAAAATTTTTTCGGCTACAGCTGCTGGCGGTGCCACGGCCGCAGCTGCTAATGCTGCTGCTGCTCTGCCAACGTCGCAGCTGCTGCTTCCGACTGCGCTGCTGCGCTGTCCGAGATAAAGGATATGCCCGGATCTAAAAGATACAGTTTTTTTTTCGCCGACTTGTGCAGGCTGCTTGCTTGGCTTTTTGCTGTGTCGCTTCGTTCCTAAGCGAACTTAAGCAGCAACAACCACAACAACAACAACATCAGCAAAGAGAAAAAAATACAGTGTGTGTGCGTGCGGGTTTGGATAGCAGAGTAAAAATGAGTGACAAGTTGGCAAAAACCGAAAATGAACAAAAATGTGAGCAACTATGCAAATAAATTAATAAGCCAAAGTCATTACCAAATTAAAATAAGACACGCAAAAGCTAAAGGCGGGCAGCCTGAACAATACAATTAAATAAATAAAGGAAGAGTCAAAACGAGGACCTTGTCAAGTGCGTTGGGTTGCGTTTAGTCGCGTCGAGTGTGGAAAGTCAAGAGGTTCTGGGCTTGGAGTGTCGGAGCTGCTGCCATGCTTTGTTAACCAACTCGTCCATCGTTCTCGTTCTCGCCCTTGTCGTCCTCGTCGTCATCGCCGCCAAAGGCATCGAAGGTAAATATATACGTAGCACAGCCAAGCCAAACAAACTAACCTACAAAGTAAACAATAGCGTAACGGTACAAATGCAAATTTATTACATACACACATAGTCACACCTATGCAACATTCAGAGTCCAACTAATTTAACCGTTGCACAGTGCCACAAAAATCATTGCTAAAACTATTTTCCAAAGTTTGAGCAAATATAGAAATATATAGAAAATATACAATATGTCTAAGGTCCTGTACTCATAAATATCCATGTAATACCTAATATTACATACATACAATACCTAAATTTATTAAAAATTAAGTCTACCATATAAATAAATAAATTATTCTTCTTCATATTTATTTCATTTTAATTTTATTTGCTAGACATTATAATTGAAATTGATATTAAACTCAAGTTTAATATATTAAATGCAAAAAATTCAAATATTTTATAAGCTTTTGGAATATAAATCATTTTTGAGATGGTCAACAAAGAGACATTGAGACGGAGAGAGATGTTTATAAATCATAATCCTCAACTTTTTATCTTAGCTTCTAGTACCTTTTTTCATAAACCAGGTTTCAACCATAATTGTTCTCTTACTAAATTGGCTTTTGCATTACTTGTATAACCACTGTGCAACTTTCACTGCCATAAAAAAGCCATAAAATCAACGAGCATGAAACAAACAGAGAAATCAGAATGAATTTGAATACTCTACCAAAGATTCAACTGAAAGTAGAAGCAGAAGAACAAACTAAGATAACAATAGCAAAAAGTCTATATGTACCTTAAGTTACCTATGTATGTCTATCTGTCTGTCTGTCTGTCTGTTTGTTTGTGTGTGCAAACATTTTTAATCGCATGCGATTTATTCAACTAGGCGCCTTGGGCACACGCACACGCACACAAACACACACACACACACACACACAATACCCAACTCCCAATCAAACATAAATGAATACAAACGCAAACACAAATACAAAAGGCACGTCTACAGTGGGCGTTGTTAGTTTGCATACAAATGCCAAATGAGAAATGCCAGGTGGAAAATCAAAATTCTGACAAAAACATGTTTACATGAGAGATTCAATAAACCAAGTTAATGCCATATATATATATATATATATATATATATATATATATATATATATATTTGGCATTTGTATGCAAACTAACAACGCCCACTGTAGACGTGCCTTTATATATATATATATATAAATATATATTCATATATATTTATACCTATTATAAAGATTCAGGTTGATGTTTTAAGCTAGTTATAACAGGATTAACAAAACACAAATCTGACAGCAAACTCTCGCATTAATACAGAAAACAGTTCTTAAAGGCGAATACACATCAGATCTTAAAGACTCAGTCAAACTACATACATACTTTTACTTTCAAGAAATAGTAAGTTTTCAACTTCACGCCAGTTGGTGCAGAATAAATGTAAGAAAAGTTTGTGATTAATTTCTATAAAGTATATTTTCGTTCGATTTGTGCAGATAAAGACGAGCCGAAGAAGACGTTGAAATATATTGGCAAAAAAAAATTGTGTTTTGTTTTTCAACGAACTTAGCGATTGCTAAAGCAACTATATGAAAGAAAATAACGCAACAATAAATACATAAAAATATATGAAAATAAAATTAGTGTGCCGAAAAAATAAATAAAAATAATAATAAAATTAGTGTGCCGAAAAAATAAATTGTTTTTAATCAAATTAAAATATTCTGTGCATGCAAAACTATTTATTTTCATTTTGATAATAATTAAAATTTAAATGATGCAAGTGTAAAAATGTTAATATTTATGATTCGATTTGTGAAAAATGCGGTTGGAAGTTTTAATAAATAGAAACTATTTTCGTGCACATGAATATTTATTGGCCTTTTTAAGTGAGAAGTCGAAAATATTGCCAATGCTTGAATGTGCATAAATCTAAATGGAACTTTTACTCTGTCTTCTATTATCAAAACAAATGTGTTTTGGTTTATATAAATGAAACTATAATAAATATAAGCTTATATATGTCTAAATAACCTCTAGTCAAAACTGCATTCTAGATATATAAATTTATTTGATGTATCATAAAAAAATAAAAAGAAAAATATTTTCACAGTTTATGCAACGTTTAAGAAAGTGCGCTTAGAAAGTCCTTCAACTAGATTGCAATTCATTTAATAATGTGTGAGTCAAGCGCTCAGTGTCACACACACACATATATATATATACATATATATATACATATTTATTTATATAATGCTTGACGTTGTTTACTCGGCCATATTTTAAGTGTTGCCAACTAACAGCTAAAACAACAACAATAACAACTTGGCCTGGGATGCTGCACAAAAGATGCGGCGGCAACATGGGAAAACAGAAAACTAAAAACCACTTGAGGCAAAACTAAGCGGCAATTGTGAATGTGGCTGTTGTTGCATTTATAAATAGCGTCAAGGTGCGCTCTAGTTTTAACACACAGTCGCACACACGCCTACGCCCCCCATGAAAAATACTGAAAATAGAAAATGTTAAAAATAAATTCAACTGAACTCAACTCAAGGATCAACTCTGAGCGAAATGTGGGCTGAATGGAACATGATTTTTAATCAAATTACCATTTGCAAAAGCTTGTCTGAAATTATATGTGACAGTTGGGCAGAAACAGGATTCGAACAGCTTTTAGCCATTAGTCGAGTGAGAGCTATATTATGTTAAAAATAACACCCCCCTAGCAAAGCAGGTGTTGTGACCTTTTAGTGCCTGGTCAAATATTTGTTACCTAAACGTTTAGACACGCAACGCGGAAAACGGCAATAAGAAGGCGTGAAATGATTCAAACGCTTTACCAAATTTTCTAATCACTTTGGGGTGTTGCGCTGTTTGGGCTTTGGATACCAAACTACATGGGCTTTCGCACACTTAGCCAATTGAATATATGTGACTAGGTGAACTAAATACAAGCCAACAAGCAATTACATAAGTAATTGGAAATAGAGCAAACAAAAATAAATTGAAGATATCAAGTTTGTTATATTTCGAAATTCGGTCTAAATTTGTGTCTAAAATAATGCAATTGAAAAAATCTTTAACAATTTAAACATAAGATATAAATATAGTGATATATATATATATATATATATATATATATATATATATATATATATATATATATATATATATATATATATATATATATATATATATATATATATATATATATATATATATATATATATATATATATATATATATATATATATATATATATATATATATATATTGTTTTATTTATATTTATTCCAGTTTTTCTTATGCATTTTACTTTTAGTTAGTTTGACATATTATAAAAAGGTACAGATATTTGTTGTTCTTAGCTCAAGTTACGTAATTTATTGTTTAGCTATTTTTTGTTCACTTTATCAAATGATTAGCTCCATTACCTGACAAGATTACGCAAGCCAACACAATTCATTGAAAGCAGGAAGCAGGAATCAAACTAAACTTTTTGACGTGCTGTATCCGATCGTCATATGTTACCTAGATAACATCGATTTAAACGGCATCGCTGCTAGAGAGCCATGGCTGAAAGAGAAGCAGAGAGAAGGAGTGGGAGTAGCTCATCTATTTAGTAAACTCAATATACGTTAACTGGTGGACATTTCTATTTATTTATTTATTCATATGAATTAATTCTAATATTATAGCAATTTAAGAGTGTAGACTTCATTCTGTGTTGATTATTTATCAGTTCCATAAGTACAATAATTATTATTCGTATTTTGACCAACTTTCAGACTACAGATTCAGCTAAATCCTAAAGCCGAGTTAATTTTGTAATTCACTTTTATTGATTTGAATGATTTGATTCGAATAGTAACTTCTGTACCAGTTTTCAGTAATATTATTAATATAAATGAATATTTTTCTTTGCTGGCTTACAACTTGAATAAAAGAATTATACAATAAATAATAACTTAATTAATTTGAGTATTTAATATTTATCATATTCGAAGGCTAGTTTAATTAAACTCCAAGGGTAATTATCAGCATGACTAACTTTTATGACACATGCTGTGATTGCCTATCAAACGCATAGAGCCAAGGCCAACAACAAGGATATATCCATATGATACGTCAGTGTAACTGTACA
Organism: Drosophila leonis; assembly: GCA_035045365.1. Classification (NCBI taxonomy): domain Eukaryota; kingdom Metazoa; phylum Arthropoda; class Insecta; order Diptera; family Drosophilidae; genus Drosophila; species Drosophila leonis. The sequence continues at coordinate 178,229 of JAWNPC010000613.1, forward strand.
TGCATGCATGCATACATGCATAAAAATGTATGTATACATGTGCATATGTTTACTTTCAATATACCCTGTAATCATCTACAGTGGTAGATTTTGTTGCTCAAATGCTTGTAGGAAACAGAAAGTTCAATTGTCAACTGGAAATATTTATAGGAAATATTTAACATAGACAATTCGCTTTGTACAAACTTTTCCCAATATATAAATAATAATTAATTATAGGGTATGTATCAGTTGGACACTCGCGTTTGGCGTTTTCTTACTTGTGTTTTATATGAGTTTCGAACGCTGTTTTTATGGCCAGCTGATGAATGTAAAGTTGCGCAAAGTTTTGGTGTACGCAGCGCCAATACGTATACGCCATGTGTTACGTGCAACAACGGAAGTTGGCAAGATTTGTCAGGGAATATGTGGCTGGCATGGCCTTGATATAACGGTTTGCTAACAATTTCTAATTGCCAAGTAGGTGGCGCCAAATACACAGCTACATGCGAACATATGTTGCCAAACATGCAATTAACAAACGGCGACCAAAAATTCCTGATATCGCAAAAACTGAAAATGTGGCAACGTTGCGCAGCCTACACACCAACACCCACGCACACACACACACACGCACACACACACACACACACACACACTCGCAAACGTTGCGAGATGAGTGGCACTTACAAGCATTAATTACTATGCAGGGACTGGCCAAGTAGATGCCAAAGGGCCGCCAACAGCAGCCAAGAGACCGTCAGTCGAGTAGTCGACACTCATTGGGCGCTTTAATAACGAAGAAAATTACATATATATATATATATATATATATATACATATATATATATGAATGTATAAATGATATGTATGTATAGCATACTTTTTCGGGCAGTTTTTGCATGACTTGTGCCTTGAATGTTTCCATTTTTCTTGGCCTTATTACCATTGTTGTTGTTGTTTCCTATCGTTGTTGTCGTTTTTGTTGGCTTTTATTTTTAGCTGGAAAACTTTTACACATTTCTTTATTTGATTTCCTTGCCATCATTATTATTATTACTCTGCGTTGAACATAAGTACACAAAAAAGAACAAAAATGATTTTGGTAATAATGAAAATATAAAGTGTGAAAACTTGTAGAGATAACTAAAGAGACTAACAGACATTTCTCAATAAGTAAATAGAACCTTTATGACAAAAGAATAACCACATCACATACCTACACATCCGTTCGCCTCTATATATATTAAATTGTCGTTTATATCAAAGAAAATGTAATAAAAGAGAGAAAAGCTAAGCAATTTAGGTAATGCATCCAAAGTGAGCCGTCAAAGTACACACGAGTACCTATGCATTCACGTAGACAACATAGCAACCAGCGTTGCAAGTCTCATGCACTTTAAAGGCAAACACTTGGCTTAAACTGTAAACTGAGATGCGAATCAAGTGAAATGCCAATCGGCTCCATGATACGCTTCGGCAGCAACACAAATGCAGACAGGAAACTGCAGATGTCAGAGCTGTTTCAAAAAGATGAAAGAGCCGCAGAAGTGTGCTGTAATACAATAGGATTGTGTGTATGTGTGTGTGTGTGTGTGTGTGTGTGTGTGTGTGTGCTCTTACTGTCAGTAAGCAAGCCGGAAACTTGTTACGTCCAATTGTATCGCATTGAAGTTTCATTAAGGACACGATTGTTTGCCACTTGGTTGCGCCGGCCAATTAAAAACTTGTACTATGCAATTGTTTTCATTAATTTAACTGAAACTGCAATCAGCAATCAGAAATTTAAGCAAAACATTTTCCAGCCATATGCAAAAAGGAAAAAGCCAAAAAGAAAATAAGAAAAACCTTGGCGCTGCACTTCCGTTACGAAAGTTTTTAGTAACTCCCACAATGAAAGACGCGCAGTTAGTCTTGGCACTGGCCAAGCGACTAAAAACTGACTTCATTGTCGGCCAGCCAAGCTAACAAACTGCCAAAATAGTTGTGCGACGCCCCAGCCCCACTCATACAATGGAAGCAATTGTGCGGGAGCCGTATTCATATACGATTCAGCTTCTACAACTGTGCGAAATGCTTAACAATAAAATGCCATTGAACGTCGTCGTGCTGGCGTCGCACACACACACACACACACACACACACACACACAAACACACACACACTCACTCAAGCCGCCCGCTAGTTTTTATGACCCCAGCACTTCCGGTTCGGTTATATGCGCCAAGTTTTAGACAATAATTTTCTTTATCGGCCAACAAAAGCAAAAGGCGAAACGCAAATGCTTAGCAATTTTTGTAGTTTGCTGTTGCGAATAGGCGAATTGAGGGCAAGTGACTGAGCTCCACAATAATTTTTGGCCAAGTTATAAATATGTGCTATATATGTATGTGTGTGTGTGTGTGCGTGTGTGTGCTGGCGTGTGGACCACCAAATGTTGACTGGCCAGCAATTTTTCTTGGCTAGAACAGCTTTAATTTATGAGCTGGCTTAATTTATTTCCGACAAGCAGCCAGCAAGAAAAATGTCAATGAAATAAGAAAGCCGACAGAATTAATGGCATAATTAACAGTAAATTTCAAAACTTGTTTTGAAAAAATTTAAACGAATTTCTTTTATGTTCCTACAAAATTTACATAAATAAATCAATATGTATTCTAGGAAGGTCGGTGAACGCAGATTTAGAGTTACATAAACCCAGTTTAACCGACTTGAGTGAAATCTTTGTATTATTTCAGCTAATTTATGAATGTATTTATTTAATCATGCATTAAACAATGTCAAGATTTTGTATTAAACATTTAAAAAATAAATACAAATTTTTAAAATTTCATTGATTTAGCATATAATTAAATAAAAAACTAAGATTATTTTAGGATGATACAAAAATTAAATATATATTTATATATGACGAATAAATTTGACAGAATTTTCTCTTAGAAACGATTTTGTGACATAATAATAATTAAATTATAATTTTGGTACACAACAATTTTAATGAGTTTTAGTTAAAATATAATTTTTGATTTATTATTCATAATTTTAAGTATTACAATTTTGTTTTCCTTTTGTCTCAGTATAATTTAGTCTATTTATTATCATTCCCCTGGAGTTTAAGTATATTTAGTTGATTATAACATAGATACAAATCGAGTTTGCTTATGTTTGCTGTTTGTCCAGTTTGATTTTGAGCTCGATACTTAGCTGACGAATGATTGCCTAGGGACTTTGTAGCGTTGCAGCAAGTTGAGCAAACAACGAAACACTGGAGCAAATGAAGTATGCATGAAAGTCGTATCTCTTTTGAAATCAACAAGCGACACGTAGTCCCCGTATTAGTAATAACAAATAGTATCGAGCATCAGCTCTGGGGTGTCGTTTGTTATTGTTTCTTGGCAGATCTTAAGGCTACACTGGGGACAAATGCTGCATGCATGGCAGCTGGGATATGTTGTTGTTGTTGTTGTTGTTGTTGTCTTTTCCCAGTTTTGTTTGCACTTCATTAGCAAACAACTAACCAGATGCCAACAAACATAGCAAAAAGTTGATGCTGCCTTAGAGCGAAGCTAGTTTCCATTCACACTTCTCGCCTGATTTCCCCGAGGAGACGCCTAAGCGCATGTTTAATGGCAAACTAAAAATGGCAAACATGTCATTTATAACGTATACGCATAGTTTGTCAAGTGCTAAGCAGCTGTGCAGCAACTCTCTTGGATTAATTTAATACTAAATTTAACAAAAATTATATCCGCTTAGACAAACAAACTCGAATTAAATTATAAACTGTTTCCATTTTGCACAACAATCCAATGACATGCATAAGACACAAATTGCCTTTTGTACTATCAGCTGGACTACGTCCAACTTTATATAGTTTTCTTGCCAACTCATTTGGCAACTCATTCGCAAACTTTAATTATGCGTCATGTTGTCAAATTGGAATGTATACATCCAATTATATATTATATATATATATATATATATATATATATATGTGTGTGTGTGTGTGTGTGTGTGCGTGTGTATGCATTGACTGGTGAATTTTCATATTCCGAGAATCACAGCGCATTGAAATTGACTATCGCTGAAGCCCAGACTATACAAAATACAATACAAATGAAATACATTTCAGATAAATAAATAAATTTTTTCAATTTGTCGTTTTATATGCGCTGCGATTCATTTTTAAGCCGAGCAAAAACTCAAACAAGGTGATGAAATTTTATATTTTAATAAATGAAAAACAGCTTTATGAAAGAATAAAAAGTTAATTGAAACTAAAGTTATCTGTACTATAAAATGTTTGCCATATTATATATCATGTATATACTATCATAAAAAAAGTAATGGAAACACAGCTTTAAAAGTATTTTTACAATTCAAATTTAAATTAAGTATAAACATACCAGAGGTAGTTACCAAGAATTTGTTATTTATATATTTTTATAAAGCAATGCAGTCAAATGCATTTAAGTAAAAAATTCAAATTTGTATTTACTGTGAATCAAATTAAACAAAATATATAGTTGATATTTATGACAAAATGTATTTGTTTCAATTGAAGTTCAGTTAACTAAAAACGTAAAAACTTTAAAATCAAAGCCAAAGTCAGTCTTTACTAATGCAGCTGCTCATGTATCAAAGCATTCAAAGCATTCGATTATATGAGCCATAACAGTATTTTGTTGCTGTGATTGCTCTAGTTTACTCTATGACAGTTTTACTTGTTAAATCCATTCAATTTTGCATTGATTCCATTCATATTCGCTCTCAATTTTCTGACTCGTTCATAAAGTGCATAAAGTATATTGATTTTGCCTAATATGCAACTCGCTGTGCGTCTGTCTGTTCATCTTGAGGTTAAAGCTTTTCGCTGGAATTGGATTTGACATTTGATTTGACATTTTGTATAAATGCATGAGACTTGACATTTTATATACTCGTATATACATAAGACTTTACATTTCATATAGATACTAAAATGCCAAGGCCAATGATTCAATACCAGCGAAAAGCTTTAACTTCCATATGTTTTGCTGAGGTCAGGGCTTCTCTAGTTTTTTGAACTAAGTTTGGAAATCACACAGACCTTATATGATTTGTTAATAAATTAAACTTTTTCATTATGAAGGAGTATTCTGCAGTCGATTACCTGAACTGCAAACGCACCTGTTTGGTTACTCATAAGTTCTTTGACACTTCAACTAACTAAACATCATGAAAATACTCATGCTGATGTGAATACTTCTCACTAGTTACTAGTTACATATGAAGAATATATGTTAACGTGCTTGTAAGAAGGTCATTGGCCAACTGCTATGCACACATGCAGGTGCTTGAGTTCATTAAGATGCCAGCCCAATTTAATTATTTATCGAGCACACGCACCGGGACTTGTCGGTGAGTGCATTATAAATCAATTAAGTGTGCTTCGCTCCGGTAACCTATTATGTGTCTATGAGACATGCAAATGCATTATGGCAAATAGAATTTGAATCCCCCACAGGCGTAAATCACCATGAGGCCATGAGGCAGGCATTGGTAACAGCAGCCGCAATACGAACCCGAGTAGCCAAAGCTTAAATGTCAATATTGGCTAATTTTAGACGACAGCGGTGCAGTGCCAAAGGACCTCACAGAATGCCGAGGTTTATGAGCCAAACATGCAAGCTCTTTGGAATGCCAATGCATATTTCAATTTGTGAAAATATTTCTCACATGTCGTCACGAAGTGGGTTGGTTCATTATTAAGTCGTTTCTCTCTTTGGCTAAATGCTTTTCTTTTCTTTTTTTTTGTTTGTGGACTCGATTTTGGGGCAGATTGAAAAGTGTTGCAATTTCTGTTGGCTCGTTGCTGCAAGTCGTTTATCATTTGTCCAGCCCACAATGAAAAGTTAGAAACCAGAATGAAAAAAAACTTAGAGCTAAAAGTAGAATTTCTAGAGTATAATTGGCGTTGATTTATTGTCTTTGCGGGCACCTTAAGATTTACTTTCGGTCGGGGCGGGCGTTTGGAGCATGCCAAAAATTCAATTGTGTAATTGTGCTCGCTATGCCCCGTGGCACGCAAATAAAAAATGCAATTTATATAAGTACATATATACATATAGAAAAAAATTAGATACACATACATATATTTACACAATTGCGGTTTCGCTAAGGTCGCGTGTCGCCATTGTCAGGCTATTTTATTTAGATAGTTGCTAGTTGCAGAGTTGGTTAGTTAGACGATTGCTTTTCTAGTACTACTAGCCACTCCTCGCAGCCTGTCCGTGAAATTGGCATGAAAGCAGCGGGCAATGACAAGGGCTCAGCATAGCCAATTGCACAGTGGTATTTACCAGGATAAACAAACATAGCCAAAGTCGAAAGTTTGGGGAATGCTTTGAAACAATTTGTTGCTTTTAGTTACTATTCAACGTGACTTTGTTTTATATTCTAAACATTTTTATAAAAATATTAAATTTTGTACATCAATTTATACAACAAAATTGTCAGTAAAGTTAAGACTTAACATATTGTGATTTTATAAATTAAAAATTTAGCATCTATACTTCTTTTCTAACCTGGATCAATCTACAAATTTTTGTATTAAGGCCAACTAATTAAACAAGAAAATAGTATTTCTAACTTTGATCTATCAATTCGAACTGGATTCATTGATTGCATATTAAAATCTTTTTTGAAGAAACATAAAAGTGTATATAATTAAAAGTATCCATTACAAAATTCTACCCCTAGAATTTGAAAAATTATTTTGATCCACGGTGTGCACAAAAGGCGCTGTGCGAGGGCTTGGCTTGCGTTTTTGTTTAGTTTTTATTCAAGTAGCATTGCATGTCTGCATGCAAGGCGTGCTAAGAAGCGGCAAGCGTTGTCCTTTGTATGGCAGCTGCTGCTATTCCTTGGCGTGCTGCTGCTGCTGCTGCTGCTGCTGTTGCGGCTGTCATTGCTATTTAGAAGTTAAAGGGCCTGCCTTGAATGCCATTTCATTCCAGCACTTGTACAACATTCTCACGCCGAGTCGCACTTCCACAATCCATACTTCCAGTATTGGCAAACCCAATTAGACAAATGAACAAACAGGCAATGCCTGGGAAAACAACACAAAATAGTACTTAGCTCACACAATTTGCATATATGTATGTGTGTATGCATATGCCAATGAATCTGGGTCTCGCATTTACCTTAAGAGAGGGGGATAAAGAGAGAGAGAGAGAGAGAGAGAGCACTTCAATGTGCAATGTACTTGTTGAGGTTCTTTGGCTTGCCATTCCGCAATTTGTGGCTAATGAAAATTTGCGTATTAAAACGTTTAACCTTTGACCTGATTAAATATTTAATTAGCTCACATTGAATATTATGGCCCTGCAACGAGCTTCGTGTGCTTTCTGCCTGTACCGCATGCCGTATACGTGATATTTGACAAACATTTCCCTGACACACAGATTGGAAACACAGGAACAGCATCAGCCAAAGTGGCAGTCAAATGCAATTTTAATTCAAGGTGAGCATTTCGTTCGCCTTTCGCAGCCAATAGCAATTCGCAGCCTCCGATTTGTGCAAATGGAGTCTTGCAACCAGTTGCCAGCCTCAGCTGTTGACTATGGCCAAAAGCTAAAAAGACATTTTTTAATTTTTTCTTGAAAAGCTGTTCCAACAAAAATTATATTTAAACGTTTACGTTTAGTGGAAGAATAAATAATTAACGCACTCTATATATTTAAAGAAATTTGTGGCCCCAGAAAATATGTGTTTATCATGAATCAGAGAATAAGCTCAGTCCATGAAAAGTTGACCCAGAGTTAAGCCAACTTTGCCATATTTAAAATGCAAAAAGTTCAATTAATATCAAATTGAAGTTAAATTATTGTGAAATAAAATGCTTTAAAAATGTAAATTGAATATTTATTAATTTTAATTGATAGTAAATGCGACATATTGCACTTATATTGACTCTCATTCCTGTCGTACTTAAAAATGTTCATTCATTTTCTGTTAACCTGAAAGCGTTCTGCACTCTAGTATGAAGGGTCGGACAGCCAGCTGACAAAGTCTCAGGCCACTTTGAGCAATGCAAAAACCCATGTTCACTTAAGAGGGCTTAAAAAGTTTATCGTTCATTAAATATTTAATATCAAATACAAGAACAGTTTAAGTGATACAATTCAAATATGCTAAAGCTGCTTTTTCTGGGCCAAATCTCATTGATAAGTTGAAGCTTTAACTTGAGTTCGCTTAGTATTTGGCTTCACAGCTTGCCCTAAGCTATCTGGAAAGCAATATACAATCCACTACTGCCATAGTTTTCGGCTATCAATACCTCTCAACTCAGTGCGAAATATTGCAAAAGTTTTCACAGATTCTTAATTAAAGCAATTGGAACTTTTTGCCAAATGCATAAAAATCTGAGTATCTATAGATACGTAGCTATAGATTCGATTTTGTGTCCCCATTAGTCAGATGTATATCATGTGACTTGACTGGTGCATTTGCTGAATGACAGGCTATGGCATTGATGAATTATACATTTGATTGGGACAAGCTGCAGTTATTTAAATTGCATGAGCGCTTAAAGTGCGGCAAACGCTTCTGAAATGTTTATTTAATGGCGCTGCGTTGAAGTTGATGGCGAATGAGATGTATATGCCAAAAGGGAAATTACCGCAGCAAATTAGAAAAAAACATATTCGACAGAATTAAGCTGTCAAAGCCATTTCCGTCGTTCCTCTGACCTATTTGCCCATCTTATCGTCGCTATCTGCTGGATTTATCCGTTCCAACTAACAAACAGCTATGACGTCGGAAATGGCTGTGCTGTGCTGTGCTGTTTGCAATTTGATAATGTTCGCTGTGTGTGTGTGTGTGTGTGTAAGTGTGTGTGTGTGTGTATGTGTGTGCATTCACTCAAAAACGAGTCCAATGGAAATAGCATGGAAAAACACTGAAAAAAACCAAAAAAAAAAAAAAATAGAAGATAGAAAATTCTTTTTTTCATTTTGAGTTCTCAACGTCGAAGCGCTATTACATTTCGTCCTGGCCATGGAGGTCAAACTGTTCACTTGAGTAGGCGAGAAGTGCGATCAAGTTTTTTATTTTTTATTTTTCCTTAGAACATCTTAAAGTCTTCTTGTTCCACTTTGCGAGCTACACAAACTGTCATACGAACACTGTACTCTGCCATGTGGCTAAAGAGCTTGAATGTACAGGGCTCAGTGTAAAGCGATGCTTCAAGTTCACAATTTGCAGCAAACTCAATTTGTCCCGAAGGCATCAAAACAATATATCAAATAACGAGTCTGCCATAGCACAATTTCTTTTTCAATGCTGCCTTAATGTCGACATTCACCGCTCCATGGAAATTATTTATAGCTGCAAATCTCGCACTTGCAAATTGTATTTTGACTACATGGTATTTGGCCTTGCTCTGCTGTGATTTACAATTGAGAGAGAGATATGCCTAAGTGGTAGGGCGGCAGCTTGCCTAAGCAATACATTTTATTTAGTCAATAATTGATACAGTGAAAATTTAATGCAAATTCAAATATTTCTGCTGTGATCTAAATCTGAGCTTAAACGAAATGTTATAATATATATATATATATATATATATATATATATATATATATATATATATATATACATATATTGAATATATTTAATACTCAAGTACATAAAAAAAAACACTCTTGAAGTGATGTTTTTTTTTTTATTAATTATCAACACAACTGTAAAGGGCACAGATACGAAAACATTCCATTAATAACAAATTTAGAAATTGATTAAATTAATTAGATTTAAGTTTCGTGCATATTCAAGATTTCGCACTTATCACTGCAATTAAATAGATTCGAACGCAATGCTCACTCAATTCATCTGCATGCAAAGTGCTCGTTAATATCATTTGAGCTGAGCGCAAATTGCTTGATAGAGCAACTGCTGTACCAACAACAACAACAACAACACAAGTTGAAGGTAGCCTACCTGTTTTAAGCTTAATCTCGCGCCCAACTGTGCCAAGTACTACGTGATCAAATAGGTGCTGCATACGCCAAGGCGCGCGCATAACTCGATTATGGCTTTGATTTATGGCACGCAATAATAATCAGCATTGCATGTTGCCGTCGGGTCACTCACATAAGCCAGCGCACACAAATACACGCCAACATAGAGAAATATTCAAGAAGCGAGCTGCAGGCAAGGGGTTTCTTTTTGGTTTTGCATTTGTATTTGTATACTAAGAATAACAAACAAGGCGTATACTTAATATACACATAGTGTATGCGCCTTTGTATATATAAGCTCGTTTGCTGATAGCTACTTGGTTAGCCCTGTGGCAGTTGCAACTCAACAACAACAAGTTGCACTTCCGTCAGCTGAAAGTTGGCCTTTACAAGCAGACAGGAACAGCTAACCGCAACTAGCGCTCATGATGAGCTTGCGTCCTTCGTCGAGCATCCGTTGTGCACTTGGCTGGCTGCCTGGCCCCATGATTTATGTAACATTTTATTATGGCCCATTGCTCATGTTACTTTTCTGGCTCTTTTCAGCGATGCTTGCCTCATTAGCGACTTAGCGCCCAAAATCCCATTGCTGCATTAAGGTAACGAAAGAGGAAGCCGAAACTAAAACCAAAAACCGAAAACGCCCCAAACCAAAAAAGAAAAACGAAAAAATCTTCTACAAGGACATACGTAAAATGGCTCAACAGCCAGTGAATTCAGTTAATGAGTTGGCTTTTATGAGCGTATAAAAAGCGATATTGATATTATGCTGAAGCTGGCGCTATAAATAAACACAACAAATTAAAATTAATAAGCAACTGAGCTGGAATTATATAGCAGCAGCAGCAGCATCATCAGCATTCGCATTCGCATTCGCATTAACATTTAGATTAACAACCATGGCATCTCCGCCGGAAAGTCCCATCGAGGAGGTGGTCTATGAGTTAGAACAAACACGCGTGCCTAAGCCCATTCCGGTCGCTCTCGAGGACTTGTGCCGCCAAACCAAGTTCACCAAGCAGGAAATTCGCGTCATGTACAGAGGATTTAAAACGGTAAGTGGACACACACGTCATATCTGCCCCAAGCACAGCACAATCCATTTACCGCATTCGCTCTCATTCACAAATGCATAAACAATCGCATATGATCCAAGTAAATGCCATGAACTTTTGCTCTTTCATATTTATACAAATATTAATATCTAAGCACTCAAATCTATGAGGCAAAAGCGCAGCACAACGAACGAAGTGTTCGGGTGTGAAGCAAGGACAGACAGTGAATGGTTACAGAGAGAAAGGGACAGATAAAAAGAGAGAGTGAGAGAGGAAGTGAGAGTAAGCGAAAGTGGCAGAGAGCGACAGAGTTAAGCAGACAGATGGAAAGAGCGATACAGAGTGAGAAATTGACAAAAAGAGAGAGAGAGAGAGAAAGAGGAAGAGAAAGAGAAAGAGAAAAAAATAAGAGAGTAGAGAGGTAGAACGAGAAAATATTATAAATATATAAAGAAGGGAGAGAAATATGAAGAAAGTGATGGAAAGAGAGTGGGAGAAATAGAGAGAGGAGAGAGATATACTATATCTACAATAAGTAAATCTATCATCAGATCGTTGATATACATATAAAACTAAAGATGTGTTAAATATAGAAATCTTAAGAAACCAACTCTTATTTCCAACTTTATCTCTTTCTTCAAAATATATATTTATACAGCATCAGAGATACTTCAGACAGAAAGCTCTCAAATTATGTTTTTATTCAACAATTTGCAAAATGATTAACATATGAAATGAAAAAAAAGTTGGTAATAACAAAAGCATTTCTGAGAACTGCACAACATTTAGATTTATAAGGCAGTGGATGGGATGGGATGGGTTACTCAACTCGTTATATTTGCACTCATATTTTCACAGAGATTTTCTTTTTTGGTTTTGCAGGAATGTCCGGAGGGTGTGGTGCACGAGGATTGTTTTAAGGATATTTATGCCAAATTCTTTCCGCATGGCAGTAAGTATTTGAGCTGCGCGTGTATACATATATATATATATATATATATATATATATATATAGTACACCCCCATTATTGTGTGTGTGGATGCAATGGTTTCTTTTATGGCTTTGCGCCACTTAAGCTCTTATATTTCATTTATATACGCTAGTTTTTTGGGATTTGCAGTCGCTATTTCGAGCACTCAGTGCAAGTACTAAAACACTTCCAACTTTTCTATTTCCGCAGATTCTAGTTTATATGCTCATTATGTGTTCAAAGCCTTCGATGTTAACTGTACCGGCGCCATTAGTTTTCGGGTAATTCTGCTCATTATTAGAGACATTTCTTATTTTCAATCAACATTTCTATTCATAATATTATATTTATTTTTAGGATTTATTGGTCACCTTGTCCACGCTGCTGCGCGGCTCCGTTTATGAGCGTCTGCGCTGGACCTTTAAACTATATGACCTTAATGGCGATGGTCGCATAAGTCGCGGCGAGCTGAGTGAAATTGTTTTGGCCATACACGAGCTTATGGGCAGAAGACCCCACCAGCCCGAGGACGATCGCAAGGCCAGAGATCAGGTGAGCTCAAAAAGTTGTATTTGTAACTAAAAAAAATATATTTTCAGTAGATTCATATTTATTTCATATAAATCGAAACTTAGGCTCTAAGATATTACATTTCACACTACAAACCGTATTTCAAGAATCTTTTAACTACATAAGCAAACTGACGTTAAGTCCACCGATCTATATGATTATATTTCCTATGACTTTACCAGAGCCAATATACATATCTCTTACCAACTGTTAGCATTATCATTTTCTAACAACACCTCTATTCATCATAGTCATTGAATCGATGTGTTGATGCTAACAGTTGCAAGAATCAAATTCAGCTTAAACATCTATCTATACACTGGGAATGGGTCTTTAGTCCGTAAGCTCACTATTCAATTGTTTAAATGGCAGTTCATCTATCGAAATTCTATATTCTTAACTTGAGGATGCTCGTATACAATCACACATGTTGACTAAGGAAACTGTTGTTATATCGATAAAAAAAAAGGACAATTTGTTTAGAGCACCCTCAACATATATATAGAGAAGAACTTTGTAACTAGCCCTTCTAGTGCAAACTCATGCAAATTCAATTATGGTTGAATAAGGAGGCCACAGACGAGGTCTGCCACGGCACCTGCTGCCTGCTAATTAGATTTTCACAAAAACAATATAAACTAAATTGCCATAGAAATGAAAAATATTTCATGGAACTAGTCGAATTTATTATCTAGCAACATTTATGTTTGCAGATATTTCTGCATATTTTGATAGCTAGATGTAAATCGATTACAATGCAAATTTATGATTAATTCGTAAAATAAAAATTTTAACGAAAATGCGTATGAAATATGAAACGCCATTGAATCGATGTTGAGTGCATTTCAGCTTATGTTTGATGTGTGCGTGTGTGTGTGTAGTGTGTGTGTGTGTGTGGGGATGTGTGGGGGAGGGGCATAATTTGTTATGCAACAGTTGCGCTTGATATGCTCATGCAGCATCCAACGATTGGCAGCTGCCGCGGTGCAAAGGGACGCGGCTTACGCGGCGTATGAGCAATTATAGTTGCGCAAGTAGAGAAAGAGCTGATTGTGCGGGTGCGTGTGTGTGCGTGTGTGTGTGCGTGTGTGTGTGCGTGTGCGTGTGTGTGTGTGTGTGTGTGTGTGGTTGCACCTCAAGGGAAATGGATTGGCAACGCAAAGCACCGGAAATGTTATTTAATGAAAAAGGCTTTGAGTACATTATTGATGCAGGTGCAGGTGCAGGTGCAGGTGCAGGTGCAGGTGCAACTGGGTGTGTATGTATGTGGGCGAGCTGTAAGGATGATCTGACAAAGCTTTGAAGAAATATCGGAAATGGAAATTTATAAAATTGCCTGTTTGAAAATAGTTAATATAAAATGATTTTCCTGTTTGCAGGTGGATCGAGTTTTTCGCAAATTGGATTTGAATCAGGACGGCATCATAACGATAGAAGAGTTTCTCGAGGCATGTCTTAAGGACGATTTGGTGACACGTTCATTGCAGATGTTCGACACTGACCTTTGATGACAAGAGGAACCCGAGATACGGAATACGAGGACTATAATACCGCTTATAGATCTATAAATTGTTTTTGAGTAAAATAGTCCAAACAACAGCAGAGCGACAGAGACAAACAAAGTAAAGAAACAACATATTAGTATTTAATATTATTTCTAGGCAATAATATCGAACAAACAACAACCAAACGTAAAACTTTAACATTTATAGGTGTGAAAATGAAATGCAAATTGAATATAAATATTTAATATATTGTATGTCACTTTTGAAGCATATTATGAATTAAATCCTGCCGTCAAAAGCGAATTGGTCTTATACTATTGATGTACTTATTGAATGTATATCAAAGTGTTTCAATGAAAAGCAACTTAATTTCATAATATTGTATGAACAAACAACTTAACAAAACCACCAACCAACGTGAATAAAAATAACCAAAGAACTTGGAAACGGAATTGGTTATCTGATAACAAAAAAATTAAATAAAATCCAACACGATTTACTTTACACAACAACAAAAACAAAAAGAAAACTTATTAAATAACAGCAATTTATACACATTCAGCAATATGCATAAGTACTTGACATATGTATGTATGTACATATGTACATACATACATCATACATATGTACATACATACATACATCCGCTCATATATTGTGTCCATTTAGCTTACATATATTACCATACATGAATATCCGTTTGTGCGTGTTTTTTAATTGCTTGGCTCAACTAATTGCATTTAACTCTGTGTAATTGTTCATTTCCCACTTCAATGTATACAAAAATTTAACTCAATTTATTTCATTTCATTTCTTCACATGAAAATGCCACTGAATATTTTTTCTGAACTTTACAGTCAATTAAATAATAAATAAATTATTCAACATTCAAATAAGCTGAATTAAATGACGTACAATTTTTTTTAAGATATTTATTTAACAAATTCAATAATATTTTTGAAATATATTTCTGCAATTGCAAAGCAACCACCGATTAAAATAGCTCTTGACAATTAAAACCGCTTTTATTAATTATGAAGAGCTCAATGCTCGAAATAAGTTTTCAATGAAATTTGATATTCTTTCAATTTATTTATTTAATAAATGCATTATTAATGCATATGCCAAATGCGAGCAAAAACAACAAAACCAGAACAGAACAATAGCAACAATACCTTTAACCTTGTACAGCATGCAACATGCAACATGCAACATGCAACTCCTTGCCGCACGTGGCATGCACTTGTTTCTTTTTTAAACACCCATTAAAAAGTGGATAAATAGGGTATATTGTTTTAGTGCAGGCAACAGAGAGCGTGGCCAATCCCATCAAATTGCTATATTCTTGATCAGCAGAACGAGCCAATTCGAGCTAGGCATGTGCGTCCGTCCATCTATGTATATGTCCGTCTGTCCGAATTTGTCCATCACGAAACCTCAAATCTAAAATGATACTTATTATCTATTAGAATAGATATTATATGCAGTAAAAGTTGATCTGTTTTTTGTCATTCGATATGTCATTCCTTTTTATAAATATAGATACTTTCAGTCAGTTCTTTAAGCATTAGTTAAAAAGCGTTTATACGAAATTTGAAATGTCTGATTTATTTATCTTTCCTTCTTCCCTTTTTTTGGTATTTATGTACATACTTACATTTAGATGATTTCATTTAAATTATATAACTAGCAAGGGAGTTCTTTAATAACAAAAGCAATAAACCTGATTGAAACAGCAGCTCGGCTCAGGATCCAGAATATTCCCTAGTCGGACATATCCGCCTAGCGCATGCATACTTATATTTTTTGATTTTAGTTAATAGTTAATGCGCCACGTGTGGCCTACATTTCAACAATACTATAGTACAATATAATTTAATCGTTAGCATATCAGTGGCCAGAGACGAAATTGAGATGAGGCAGGCAGACTTAATACAATTGCCCGAGCTGTCCGAACATTTAACATTGCCTCAATGCACGGCAGCAGAAAAAAAAGAGAAAACACAAAAACAAGAATAAAAACAAAACAATAAAAGTTTTTTTTTACATTGTACCTTTCATACACAATACAATTGTTGTTTCAGCAGAAGTTTTATATTTATATTCAATACAGCTCGCGTTCATTGAATGCAACTGTGCGTAGAGTCGAGACAATCAATGTGGTTTGATATAATTCCCCTTAGTTATACACATGCTCTTCCATTATGATCCTTAAACAGCAGCTAAATATGTAGGCCTATTGTATTATTTGTGAACTACTCCCAATGCAAAAGAAGATGTCAAGTCTTGAATTGACTTTTAACTTTTCGTTAATAATCTCATGCTCGTTCACTTCAAGTTACGAGAGCATATTGGTTTTGTGCCATGTCCGTCCGTCTGCCACAGCTTTGGAGCTATATGGTCTTTAAAGTGATTCATCAAATGGATCACTTTTCGATCTTCAAAGATCAACTCCAAAGTTTTTTAAGTGCGCTTGCAGAAATCAATATCTCTGAACAAATTTGACCTTCTTTGAGCCCTGAGCGAGTGTTACAGAGCTTAGAAACCAAGAATTTCAGCAGATATTTGAGGTCTGTTGAAAGAGACTTGCCAAAAGAGAGGGAGAGATTAAGATTATTAAGATTTAAAATATTTTAAAGGCATTTTAGAGAAGAGGAATAGTACTTTTTTCAGCTGTCAACTGAATATATGAAAAGCATAGTTTGTTCTTATGTTGATGTTATGAAACCCGAAATCTACTTGAAAAAGCGAATCTCTTGAAGCTTTACACAAGAGTATCCTAAAAACTTTAAGTAATTGAATTATTATAATCTGATAGTCTCTTGGTTACTTACTTCCATCACAATTTGTTGTCCTGTGAGATAAAATCGAAAATGTACTTTGAAATTGTATGACTATTCAGTTCACTAGCATCTAACGTATTCCAAATATCATGAACAGGTTCGATTATGAACTAACTCTAAAATAAATGGCAATATTTAGCAAATGCGATTCAATATCAATGTTAGAGAAATCAATGAAACTTTAGATAAGTGCAATCAATGCAGCAAGTAAATGTCATTTAACTTGAACTTAACATAACTGTGCGACCTATATAATAAACCACCCCGAGATTTAACCTACCAGCGAATGAAACTCAACTCAAAGTTTAACTACAAAATAAACACATACTAAAATTTAAATGTCTAACTAGTAAAATACTAAGAAAATGAAATTGAAACGCTTAAAACTTTATTCATTAAATATATATTAATAAATATGTATTTTTAATCAATTGATTAACTTTATGCTAAAGCAAACATTATTGTCATTGTGTTTAGCAACTGAATGTTTAGTAAGAGTAACTAAATTTGTGTGTCTACTAAGCTACTCCCAAATCAAACTATCTACAAACATATATATATATATATACATATATATATATATATATATATATATATATATTGAATTTGATGATGTTCTTTGAGTGCGGCTAGCTAGCCAAGAGAAGAGACCCTTAAATGTGTTTAGCAACTATTTTTGGCATAATTCAATTTAAAAATAAATACAAATAAATTGATGTATTTTTTAACTAAATATAATATATTGCATTCGCATTTAGTTGAAACTAAATTAAATCAAAATGTACCTAGTAAATGTAAATTATGATAATAATTTTTCCAACATAAGCTATTTAAATTACGATTAAATGTATAAAAATAAATAATGAATAATCAAGGCAAGTTCATTCAATTCAAAGCTCTGCTAGATTACATATTCTGTTATTTATAATTTGAACAGAATAAAAAAGAAAAGGAAACCCAACTTTGAATATACTTAACAGCAGCAAACGTGGTTAGTGATTTGAATTGTTTATAAGTAAACGCTATAATAGGAGATCCCTAAACACATTGATAATACATACTCTAATTAACTATATACTTGATCATTTGTTTAATTGTCTAATACATAAATATATGCATACGTGCATAATACATTAATGCTAAATAACTATTCAAGTCAAGTCGAGTCGAGTCGAGTCGAGTCTCTCTTAATATTTGTGGTAAATCTTTTAATTAACATAAGCATATGGAATTTAATGCATGACACAAAAAAAAAAACCAAAAAGAAACAAAAACAAAAACCAAAAATCACTCTACTCTTAAAGCAAACAAAAAAGAAAGTCCTATTCAGTTATATGAACTCGTTAGAGCTTAAAAAAACACGTCTATTTGTTAGTTTAGATTGATGTCACATTGCTTGCCAAACCAAAAAGGCATTCCATATAAAAATCAATTAGTATTTAGTTCTCAATTATGAATTATGTTAGTCCTTAACCATGATAAACGTGAAAATAATAACTAAAAACTGGGCAAAATAAAACAATTTTAATAAAAGTAACAATTTAATAATAAACCTATAATGAATTTTGATTCATAAGATCTACATTTGAGAGAGCATTTCCTTTTCAGCAACTCATTTAACTCGTGCCTATATCGGAGCATATTCATTCATGGCAAAAGATAAGTGAAACAGATAGTCAAGAAAGTGGAAGGATCTGCTTACCTGTAATTGACAAGCTATAAAAGTTTTGCTTATTATAGTCCATCAGTTGGCGTGCTATATTTGGAATGCGCTGCTAGAAAATACCGCATACCTTATACTCTCGCTCTCTCTCTCTGTCTCTCTCTCTCTCTCTCTCTCTCTCTCTCCTCTCTCTCTCTCTCTCTCTCTTTCGCTCTATGGAATATGCACTAGCTGTGTACTTTACAACTAACATAACTGGCAAACCACGATTGAGTAATACTAGGTTATGCAAAGCGGTCTGTTAAGTTAACAGTGAAACGTCACTTTATCAGAAATTGGTGCGCGCGCTCTGATCTTTGTATGAAAATCAAGCGAATTTGACACTGTTATCTATATTTAAGCCAGTAGACAAAATAAAAACGTAAACTGTTTTTTATTACCAGTCAGAGCTGTTAAAAATTCCATTTGAATGGAAATGCAAAATGGGTTTTTAATGGTTTTTAAATCTCCCTTCCCTCAAAGGAATTTTTAACTGTTACCAGTTATATATAAATTCTTTAATCGGAAAATATAATGGTTTTATTATTTTTTTTTTTTCTAAACCGTTTTCTATGCAGTTATTGCTCATGTAGTCCGTTGACCACTCTTATTTTCGTGTTAAATAGCCTTTACTTTATTTTGCAAGACTTTAAATTGGAAAAACTGAATAGTATTAAGAAGTATTATTCGTTTCCCATCAATCCACATCATTATATCTACCACTTTCCATCATTATATTGAGAATCTGATGGCCAAAGATGATGTGCAGCATTGGTAGCTTCTGCCAAGATCTCTGGAGCTGGTTCAGGCTGATTATCTCTGTCTTTGGGCTTTAAAAAACATTCATACGCAGTCTTCGCGTTTTTAATTGCTGCACTACGTTTTTTTTTCATTCTTTCGAATGTTTCTGACATAGCTGCAGGTGTGAGCAGCAGGTTTATTGATGCACCTTCAACGTGTATTATACTAAAATATTTAGATAGATAGTCTTTTAACAGTGCTGGCAAACCAAGTTTGATGTCTGCAGCTCTCAGAATCTTCAAGTTATGCTTCAAAATATAAATTTATTACCAGGTTTTCCAGGTTTTAAACTTACATATAACTAGCATACCCTAACTACATTTTGCTAGCTAACTTACCTAGACCCCCGACCCCATAAGAAGCTAAACTTATGCTATACAAATATTTCCAATTTCGAAAATTCCCAAATGTTTCCCAACGGAAATCACATTTTGTTAAATAGATGTTTATTTATTTATGAATTTTCTCCGAGTGTAATATTTTCATGTATTGAATTCTGTGTTTATGCATTTGTCTGTGAATATCTATAATTATACGAGAAAGTTTGTATTTGTGTGGCTGTGTCTTATCAGAATGTTTTTTTTTATTATTAAGTAATTGCGGTTGTTGAGCATCCATGTTTCAGGATTTATTTATATTGCTTCATTTGCCTATCTTTTTTTTTTTGTATTTCGACTTATAGCAAATTTAATTTTGGGCTCACCCAGATGAAATAGGTTTATATTATTAACTACTTTCTTAACTTGCATGATTTTTATTTAGTTATATGAATCTATAATGGATATATTTCATATGACAGCATTAGAATTGAATTGTTTATTGAAATATATTTTGATAGTTTGATTAATGCAATAACTTTAATGTATTTTGATGTATTGATTTTGATTCTCAATGATTTATGATCTTCATATTGGAGTCATATTAAGGTTTCATGACATTCATGTGTGTGAAATGTTAAGTGTTTTCTTGAGTGTTTCATTCAATTTCTATATATATTTGTTTTTTGATTTTTTTTTTTTAAATATATAAAATGATTTGCTACATTTTGAACGCATTTATTTGTTGTTTTGTTTTTTGTTAGTTGGATTTGTTATACATATTTGTTATTTGTGAAATGGTTTACTTAGACTACATTTAAAATTTAACTCCTTTTGCACGAACATTTTACTTCACTAAATCAAAAATTGGATTAACTACTGTAAAATGTAAATAAATGTTTACTTTCTGATGTGTAAATTTAAATATATATCTTTCTTTATTTGCATTTATTTACGTTTACTTGTAAAGTAATATAAATGTAATATAATTTCGTCATTGGATTGGTTGTAGATTTGATTTACTTGAACGTTGCGAAGGGTACAAAGTATGACGCTCATTTACCTTTAACTAACAACAGAATTCATTTAACAACAATAAAAATACAAAATTCGTTTAGTTTCGCATTTATGAGAAATGAAAAATGCATGGTACAAAAAATATATACATATGTATGTGTAAATATATATATGTATTGGATGTGTGTATGTGTATGTATGGATTTTCGAGGTTTAATGTAAATATAAATTCATGACGTACTTTCATTAGTGGTTGGTTGTTTAGGTTACATATTAATTGTACTTGAATAAATTAAATAATAAATAATATATATGTTTATTCGAAAAATGTTTAGTTCGTCATAAGTATGTGTGTGTGCAAGTTTGTAAGTGTTATTTCGAATGTATTTAATAAATGGCAGGGTATTTTACAGAGGACTGTTAGCTAACAGCAAGTTCAATAACAGTGTTTGAACGAAAGCAGCCAATGCTATGTAGTCAACAGTGCGCTGTTACTTAACATTCGATGTTACAACAAAATTTTGTTTTGGTAAATACATAAAATATTTGGCATTTAATTTCGCGAAGCTCAACGAATTTTGCTTAATATTAAATAATATTCTTTTTAGCACATAATTTCACGCAAGAGAAATGATAAGAATTTCTTTTGGGTTTGGATCTTTGGATGGCAACGCCGAATCAAAACTAAATGTGGGCATTTACGTAAACATTTACATTTTCACTTTTGGAATGCTCCTTCGTTTGATTCTTCCTACATTGTGCGTACACTAATTGGCATACGATTCAAAAGTGTGTGTTTCTAACAAAAACTATGATTGCATTTATATACTTCCGTCTTTTTGGCAAATCAATTTTTACTGTTGTGCTTAAATTGCTAATGTACGATTTGTATAGAGTATGTTTGTCTCGTACTATATTTGTTTTTGTTTTTGTTTTCTTCTTTTTTTTTTTAATTTGAAACTTTTTGCCTTATGCGGTTAGACTATCCTAATATTAAGGAATTTACTGCTGTCGTGTATAGAGTTACATTAAGTTTTCTATTTTGTTTGCTATTGTAAAATGAGATTTGTTTTCCGTTTCCATTCAATGTAGAAATATTTTAGAAAAGTTGTTGCGTATCAAGTTCATATAAAGTTCATTCAATTTCCTTGACTCTTTGTCATTTTCAAATCGTCGACAATTGCTCAGTTTGTTGCTTATTAAAGTACTACAAAAATGTTTTAAAGTATTTGCATGGACTGACAGCCTTCAAATACGTAGCCAGCTACAGCCGTTGCTATTGCAAAGTGCAAAACTGTTTACTGTTTGCTGTTCGCTGTTTGCTGCCAGTGCTAAATGCATTTCTGTCGCACCAATTGTTGTTGTTTTTAGTAACGCCTATGCTGCAGCAGTTAACATTTGGTTTGTTAGTACTTCTCATCGTCTGTTATTTCCCTATGGGAATTCTGTAATTCTCAGGCCTTGTAGTGCTGATTCCTCACCGCACAGCACAGGCTCAGGGCGAAGGTCAACGAGAGCAGCTCCAGCAGAATGACAGCAGCAGTAATAGCAAAGATTGCGACCCAATTCTCATAGATAATTTCAATCAGCTTATCAACGCAGCCCTGTAAAGAGAAAAAAGCAATTCAAATTTATCTATAATTCTTCTGTTATTTTTCGTTTCATTCAGTTCAAATGTTTATTGTTCGTTTGTTTATTATGCGAATGCCGCCTTTGGAGAAGTTTCTGCTCAAGCAGTTTCAATGCGTGCGGAATATCAATAATAATTAACACATTTTTAGTGTCTTTGTGTCACGCATGGAATTTTTATTACCCTATGCGTAGAGAAACAATCAATTAACTTAAAGGATTATTCATTTTTATGATTGACCGATTGACGGTGCTTAAAAAGTCCAGATAGTCAAAGTTAAAGGTCAAAGAAATTATGATCATAGACAAGTGTCGACAACTCAAACAAGAGTCGATAATAGAAACAACTGCATAGAAAGCACTATCAATATGAATTCCATTTTATATTAACTAAAATGTTATTTTGTATAGGTAAACTAATTTTGTTTACATACTAAGGTAGTTGTAACAAGATCTTCAATCTTACCTGCTGATAAATGTACGTGTTTAACGGGCCGCCAAATTTCAGATTACGCCACTTGTCGCACTCGTTGTCCTTGATATCCTCTTTGCAACATGATTCTGGTATATTGTATAGCACATTCATGGAGGATACGGCAATGTCGACGATATTCGTGCGATCAACATTATTGAAACGACTCGTGGCCCAGTCACCAGGTCCATCTGCACCGCAGCACTTCAACTGCAAAGAGAATATTGCTTAGTTTATCACTTCAGCTTCTAAGGATAATATTTACATTCTTTTGCAGCGTATCAAAGGTGACGGTGCGCGAGCTCATGCTAGACTGTCCATACTCCTCCTGCACAGATGACTTGACCGCCGCACGCACCATATCATCCAGTTTGTTTCTGTTGTGGAACGCCCAGGCACCGGCTGCGATCTGTGCGACCATCACAATGAGTATCACACAAAAGAACTGCAAACAAAAACAGACTTTTATTAATGAATGGGGAATGGGCGTAAATAAACAAACTGCAGTCAAAATAAATTAACAAATTGCGATTTTCATGCGTCTCGTGGGCGAACCAATGCAGACAGCGTGGGCCAAGTGCGTGTGGGCTGTGCGGTACTTTGCATTTCGTAATTGGATTCTGCAGCTGGATATGACTTACCGAGACAAGCAGACATTGCGACTCCCGACAGACACCCAAACAGCCAAAGAATGCGCCCAGCGTAATAAGTATGCCAATGGCCAGGAAGACATAGAGTGCTATATGATAATGATTATACGATTGTGTCATCGATAGCATAAACGTGGGATCCGTTAGCATCCATAGCGAGGTGAGCACAATGGTCAAGCCGATTAGCTGTAAAAGAATCAAAAAAGTTAATGAAAGTCTTTCAAAATGAATCTTTCAAATAGGTCAGGCATTCATTTGTTCATATTTAGTGAAGTAACGTCATGTGTTTTTTACTCAATCTCATCAATCGTAAAGTTAACAGCGAAATGCTTCAATGACGCAATGTTTATGTGTGTGTGTGTACGTGTGTGTATGTGTGTGTGTGTGCGACACGCCCCACTAGAGAGGGCGGCAATTAAAGCGGGCAGCAAGAGTCGTGCCAAGAATGCGAACGTTCTCCATCCGCCGATAGGCATTATGAAACATGTTTCGCGTTCGTAACTCATGATTTCCGCAGTCAGACAAACTTTTTAAATGTTTTCAGCATTTTCATGTCGTTACGTTCTTGTGTTTATTTGTTTTAATGTGTTTACGTTTTCACGAAATCAAGAGCCACATTTTATTTTCTTCTTTTTTCTTTTTTTTTTGTTTTGTATTTGCCAAGACATTGAACCAGTCGCCGCTGCGAATGTGAATTCATAGCCTTATCTAGGTGCAGGGGGATTATCAGGCATGGAATGAGATCTTGGAATATGCCAGCTTGTATTTTCATATGTCTACTCATATTACTTAGCTTGTGTTTTTTTGTATACAATGCTTAAAGCTGATTATATTCCGGTAAGCAACTATAATTATATGTAAATTCATTTGCATAGTTTCTCACTCAGCTATCTCAATTAGCATAAGATGTCTATAAAAAAAACCAGTGCTAAACTCTGTAACTTATTAACTCTGTAAACTTATAACATTAAAGTGCTGAGTAACTAAATGTTGTTTATATTTATTTCTATTAGAAATATGATTAAGTTTGAGAATCTAAATTATGGAAACTCGCAATCGGTTTTCTTTAAATAAGTCACACACTCAACAGTTTTGCTATCAATCTATAATTTTCTTTAATTATTACATTACGAAACTAATAATTAAATACATTATATTATTAGTAGTGCTCAAATGAATCTAATATCAAACAAAATATCAATATGCAGTTCGCATTAAAACAATGTTAAGGAATCGTAAGGAAATTGTAGATGTGTGAAATATATAAATAAAATATATAATTTTAAAAAATTTATAGTAAATTCCAAGTATATCTTTTATGACGCAAATATATATATATAGTCAAATATATATATATATATATATATATTTATATATTTCAGTACTTGGTTATTATTAATTTCTTTACCCCACCCAATACTACTCCGATAGCTTACCGCAATATATTATCTCATTTTCTTTTTGTGGAATTCTTTCAAGTGTTTTGTTAAAATGTTCTTTAAACTACTGTTTAAGTTACACAGCTTTTTGAGAATGAAATTCGTCATACATATAATATAGTCAAGGGTACTCGATTATAATAAGAAAATATATATATATCAAGCTACTGGTTTTGTGTTTCAAAACCTTTTAATAATCAAACGTGTAATGCTTTGCTTTAGAATGTATCCAATTTAGTCAGTTAAATATAGTTTTATTTATATACATATGCACATATATGAATATATTGTATGCTGACCTCGGCACACTTGCGATGTTGCAATTAGCTTACTATACTAATAAATAATATTATGATTATTATTATGTGATATTATGGCTAAAGCTTGCATCTACCACAAATACCGCAAACATTAAGCACAAGAGCTCTATACTGAAGTCTTCAAATCATAGCAGACACAAGACAAATTAAACGATCATAGTGCATTCATTAGAGTAACATTAATTAAAATATTTAATTCTATTTAGTTTCAAATTTTAATGCACAGAAATATTAATTATCTTTATTTAAATTTTATTAAATTTTCAATATAAATTTTCAGATGTACCAAAATTACAATATTTCCTTTTGTATATATATGTATACTATCCATTCAATATACTGCCATACTTGCTTATACAATCTAATCAGTTGTACCCAAAATTTATATATTTCCGTTTTTTTTTAATAAATACAATTTTAAATGATATTTCGTCTATTTTTCATCAAAAATATAATAAACTCAAATGAACCAAAATATGAAATGAAATCAATATGGTGGTAAATGCCTCTACCAAATTCATAATTAAATTTAATATCAGTTTCAATTCAATTTTAGTTTTTTAATTACATTCATGTTTATTTATATTATACCTAAAACATTTTTAATTCAAGTCTTCATTCAAAATGTACCAAATAAATAAAAAAAAAGTACCAACTTTGGTACATTTGTACAAAGTAAATAAAAAGTACCAACTTTGGTACATTTGTACCAAGTGAATAAAAAGTAACAATTTTGGTACATTTGTACAAAGTGAATAAAAAAGTACCAACTTTGGTACATTTTTACCAAATGTGGACACTGTGTCTGCAAGACTAGCAAAGCAAACCTAAGCTTTGAGTGCGGGTGGTCTTTAAGTTGCGCTCTTCGTAACACTAAGAGCGAGTTGAAGTAAAGGCGCGAGAAGGGGAGAGAGTGGGATAGAGTATGCGCGAAGACATGAGAAAAGCAGAATCGTTGCAAAATAGGTCAAAGCAAAGTGCATGCTGATGCCCGGTTTGTGTGAATGGAGCAGAATACAACAACAAAACGGACAGCGTTCAAATACAAATGTTGCGAATGACAGAAAATTGGTTGCATATGTGTTATTTAAGTACAGGGTGCATACAAAACAGACAAATTGTCGCGTGCAGAGGAAATGTAGGCCAAATGGTTAATAAAAGTGCCAACTACTTTCCTTACATGACCTACATCACTGTGGAAGTAGTAAACAAACAAGAAAGCAGAATCGTAAAAGAAAAAATGTCCTCGGCACAATTTCCTTATGCAACTTTGATCGCTTCATTATTTTTTGTATTTGTCGTGCATGCTGTAAATGCATGTATGAATAATTGTGTGAAAAATAGCACAGTGAATTATGAGCGAAATAAAGGGGAAGGAAGGAGGAGAGCAAATCATCTGAATTAATTGGCGGGCCAGCGAGAGACGTAAGCAATGTCCACCAGGCATTCTAACTAAATGACGGCATCTGTCTCGGTTGGTCGATCTGTCCGACCTGTCTGTTCGTCTGCCGTTTGGTCAGATAGTATCAATGGAACGTCAGAGCATCAGCGTCAGCGTCAGCTGAAATCGTGCCGTTTGATCACGAAGCCCCGCAGCGCCAATGCTGATGAAAATGGAAATGTTATGGAAAACTATGTCACAGTGTTGCAAATATTCACGAAAAAAATGCAACTAACTATGAGTCTTCCTTTTTAACTGTCTATACAATCTATACAACAATTTCCGAATTTGTCATTATATTAAATCATCATAATTAAATATAGTTTAAGTGTTTAAGACTAGTAGAAAGAAACATCATTTAAATAAAGCATGTAACAATACAAATACATAAACATACATAGTTATTTATACACAAAAACAAAATCCTCTTTCATATAATCAAAATTTGCATTTAAAAAAAAAATCATATTTAAATATTAACCAACAAAGCGAATGATATATTTATTTAGTATTCTTTTCATGATTTTCAAATGCCCATATGCATATACATAAATCACAGTTCATAAATAATTTGCACCACTGTGGCCAACAACAAGAATCTCCCACCTCCTCCTGCTAGCAGCAGCAGAGGAAAAACATCAACACACAGAATGAAAGCTGAATGTGGCTTTTGGTTTGTTCGAAAATAGATTTGACTAATAAATACTATAGGGAAAAATCGAAAAAACAACAAAAACAAAATTTTAAAACAAAATTGAAAAGAAAATGTTACTCAAGAAAGACAAACAACAGAAAATAAATAACAATTTAAACGATGAATCGATGTGGAAATAGTAAATTGCGTAAAACTAAAAAAAAAAACACTCGCACACACACACACACACACACATATACACATAATTCGTTGAACCCTTTCGGTGAGAAGTAACTGTAAAAATAAGAGAGCGTGGGCTTGTGGGGAGTGGCGCACCCAAAAGGCGCCAAATGTAGGTCCTGCCACTACATGTGTGTGTGTGAGTGCGTGTATACAGATACATACACACGGGCGTTAAAGCAATGAATGAGCCGTTGCTTCACTTTATTGTAGATAAGAAAACGAAAAGAACGAAGGTGTAGCAAGAAGCAGCGCTCAAAACTAACAACAACAAGGCACGCATACTCGTATAAAAATAAAAAGAAAACACCAACAGGAAAAGGCCAACAAGAAAACAAGACAAACAGCATATCTCAATGTGTGGGAGCAGCACAAAGGAGGGGGGCAAAAGAGAAGAAAAAAAAGCGTGATGCTTTCGCTGCTTGTCTGCCTGTCTATTTGTGTGCATGTGTGTATGTGTGAGTGGGTGTCGTATACTCTCCACCCACAGCGGAACTTCTATTGTTTATTGGAGTAGGGAGTGAGCAGCACCAGCAGCACCAGCAGCAGTTGAGAGCGTGCGCGCGAGCACAGGCTAAGGCATAGGGAACGCGCACACATACACTTATAAACGCGCCATCTATATTTCTATTGATGTGTTCCAGTTGCTGTTTGTATTGGTAAGCTGTCTGATTGTGTCTGTGTTGTTACTGTTACGGTTGTTGTTGTTCGCTTGCATACCTACCCAAAATAAGATGTTTATAAGGACCATTAAGTATTTAACACATGAACAGCAGCCGTTAAGACCCATTTTATGGTATTTTATAAACTTTTTCGCACAGTTTTCGTTTAGTAAGACGGCTTTTTCAACACCGTTCGCTTCCTGTCGTTTTAAACTCAAGCTGCTTTGCTTTAGCCTCTTGCAGCCTTTAATGCAATTTTTCTAATCGCTGCAGTTGCACACTTTTCAAATTAAGTCGTTTGTCGGTTTTTTCGTCAACCAATTAAAAAACACTTTTTACTTAAATCACTATTATTCGTTTTATTTCCGTTAAACGCGTTGCATTTAACAATAATTTAAATTTTTATTTGTACATCGAAGCATCAGCGGCGCTCTCTCAATCACGTCTGACTCAGTGTGGCCGTGCATCGTACGGTCTTTTATCAAGTTATCGCTTCAAAACGTAAAATCCTAATCGATTACAAACGGAAATTGAACGTTGTGCAACACTGTTTTTGAATATTGTACATTGTTAAAAAAAATACAATTATAACATGATTTTATGTTACACAAGATAGCTGAAAACTTAAATTCATTAACCAATTCATAATCCAAAACAAAATGTATCGATATATACACAAACAACGATTGGCCAAATTATATCGATTAGCAAACATCGTTAAAGAACTGACAACATTTATGGCTTCGCGGTGTTGGGCCACACTTGTAGTTCGTTGTTTTTCCATCAGAAAAAAACAGTAAAGAAGTGCAAAGAAAAATAGTAAAAAAAATGCATTATTAGTAATAAATGGACTATTGAGTAACCAGTGAAAAGTGCATTAGCTGCAACTAATTCACAAAAAATCAAAATGTGTGAACAAAACATGTAGCAGCTGTGGCTTTCCACCAAACGAGAAGAAAATCGGTACAAAAGGAAAACAAAATACACAGCCAAACACGAATGTAAATGTGAAGCGCAGGGCAAAGTAAGCACTGGCAATCCCCCAAGCAGGCGCTACACTCACAACCGCCCCCACCCATCCAATTGTGCCCCACTAATAGTGTACAAAACTTCGAGGTGCAATGAAATTGAAACAGGCTGCTGCTGCTTGCCTCTAAGTTTTAAGTAATTAAAGACCAGCACCCTGCTACACCTCCGCCCCTGTCCTTGCTTAACACACACATAGCCCAATAGTAATTTGTGTGTGTGTGTGTGTGAGTGTGTGTGAGTGTTTGTGTGTCTTGTAATTTTGTTACGCAGTGGAGCGGTGCGGCGGCTGTTCAAGTGGAGTCTAAGCATTTTGTATACGAAAAAAAAATAAAAGCTTTGCCTGCGCTTTAAGGTTTGTTGTTGTTGTTACGGTATTTGATGTTGTGTACATAAAATTTCACAAGTGTTGCATTTGAATCCAGTTGCGGGGCCGCCGAGTGTTGTTATTGTTTAGCGTGTACGTGTGAGTGCGCGCCTGCATGTGTGTGTGTGAGTGTTGCTTGGCAAAATTACGATTGAAGCAAAGCAAAAGCTAAACAGCAAAACTAAGCAACTTGCATACAACTCGCACACATACACATGTAAAAATAGCCAAATACATATACATAAATATATGTACATACAAATGTATACAAATATGTATAGAGCCCTCATATAATTAAACTAAATGTGTTGTTTTGATTTTTTTAAATATATATTTATATGCGATATATATTTATATATATATAAATACATACATGCATATGCCATAACTATTGAAGAGTTCTAAATAATACAAAGAGTGTTTCTAATCGCATGGCCTAGACTGTGTACATAGATATTTTGCTATGTTTGAGCGTGTTTTCTCATAGACAAATTTCACTTTCACCTTCCGTAAAAGCAGTTTGTTTAGAGTACCGGCCACAGCTGACCAAATACTTTGTACTTTAAGTTACAATTAGACACATGTTAAATTAGAAAGTAAAC
The DNA here is from genome assembly GCA_035045365.1 of Drosophila leonis. Classification (NCBI taxonomy): domain Eukaryota; kingdom Metazoa; phylum Arthropoda; class Insecta; order Diptera; family Drosophilidae; genus Drosophila; species Drosophila leonis. The sequence goes on from JAWNPC010000613.1 coordinate 208,475, forward strand.
GTGTGCCGCGTGTGTGTGTGTTTATTTGGTATACAGATGAGAGTGGTTTCTTAATTTGCCTTAATTAATTAAGACTCTGTATTCGTCTGGGCTTTCGTCACATCATATAATTCCAACTGGCCCCTTTCTATCCCATCAGAAGATGACATCTAATTGTCTGATAATCTGCCTGCCCCGTTCTCTTGCTCGCTTGAACAATTTTAACAAGTGTGCAACGTGTGGGAACTGTTCAATTGTTGCATTGAAAAGGGGGACATACACACACACACACACACACATTTAGATCTTTCAATCATTTGCATGTCCCCCTACACACACACACACGCACATAGAGAGACAGCATGTTACACTTTGCACTTCGAACAAAGCACATTATTTAGTGCGCGCAACGGCAACACGCTGCAACCATAATAACAACAGGAACAACAACAACAACAATAGACAGCTAGCTAGGAAGTTGTTGGCAACTGTTTCGCTTTTGTCTTGTGCTTCATTTCGCTATTAACGAATTGCTCTATTATCATTAACAGCGGGCTGCTGCCAACATTAACAGCAACAGTGCGTTAACATAGCACGAGTGCAACAACCCAATAAAGCGCAGCGATTTATATGCTCGACTATCCCATACCCTGTTTGCAATTGTATCGTTGCCGCACAAGCCTGAGTCTGTAAGATTGTAGTTCAAGATAGATCAGTTAGTTTCTAACCATATTCTAATTAACAATTAAAAGTTGAGTAAAAGTGTTACAAAGGTCAGCTTAACATTTCGATATATGCACGTACATACCTTATGATCTTATTAACAATGATGGGTATTTAAACAAAAGCTCGGGAAGCGTATGTAAATACATATGTATGTATGCCATAGAATATGCTGCAACAATAACATTTGACTACAGCCGCAACAGCTGCGACTACGACAACGTCAAGTGGGCAAAGCATAACAGAAACTGGGTAATACTTTTATAATTTATTCCAGCGACTTTTTATGGCCTTCTTTCTTGTGCTTAGGCCCGTTTTTATTTTCACACACCGGCAACAGTTGTTGGTTTGCTCTGTTCCGCTTTTGTGGTAGGGTGTAAAAAGTTGGCCCGCATGAAAGTTAACCTTTCCGTTGATGTTTCGACTTTTGAGGTCTTTTGAGCGTTAAACTGGTACTCAGCGAAAATCATATCATTTATCATTGTTTGTTTCTTAATTGAAGTTGTTTTAGAAACAAAGACAAATATACAATGCAAACAAGAAGAAAAAAACAAGGGACACACACACGCACACACAAATAGCGCACATTTTTTGGTATTTACCAAAGAAGCAGCTCTTCCACAGACACGCACCGCATACATATTGTCTCGATTCTAATAAGATAAATAAAATTTCAGTTTCATTGCAGCCGGAGGCCTCGCACAGACAACAACGTAGCAGCAGAGGTTACAGATAAGCAGTGGCAGCTGCACGCGCTGATAACAATTAATAGTGAAGACTGATCCCGATTCCGACTGTGACTCTGATTCAACGAACGCGTAGTCTCCTGCGCGGCCATCTTTCCGCTTATCATTGACCGAGCATGTCGCACGGCGGCGCCGGCGCGCAAACTGGTGGTGGCGGCGTTGGTGGCGGCAGTGTTGGCGGCGGTGCAGCAGCAGCGGCAGCAGCAGCAGCAGCAGCATCTGGCTTTGAATATCGTGAACTTCATTGGACTGTGTCGAGCGTGATGGACTCGTCGCGTGTATCCACCTGCCTAATATCGATGCTGCTGATTGTCTATGGCAGCTTTCGCAGTCTCAACATTGAGCAGGAGGCACGAGAGCGAGAGGCAAAGAAGCGCAATGAATCTATGACGAATCTGCTCACAGGCGAGCAAGTCGACAAGGAGTCAAGTAAGCAATAGTATTAATAGCATTAACTTAATACAAATTTTATGAAACTAATCCCTCATATTTTACTATGGAAATATTGTTTCATCAACGTTTTCTTAACTTACGATTATTTGTTTTAATTATTTCAAAATATTTGATTAATAAACAAATTTGATAAATATCCGCTTATATTACGATGCAGATTTAAGCTTAGAAGTAAATAAACAACATCATATGCTATCATTATTAATTGACTTGCAATATCAAATATTAATAGACACGAATTTTGATGTAGCGGATAAGTTCGCCACGCTGGATACAATGCATGCACTGTGCCTGCCACTGGGTGCTTCCATATCGCTCCTCATCATGTTCTTCTTTTTCGACTCGATGCAGTTGCTTTTCGCCGTGTGTACAGCCAGTAAGTGGAACATATTATTTATAATCTTATTAACTGCTCACATTAACTATTTATTCATAGTTATTGCCACTGTGGCGCTGGCATTTCTGCTGTTGCCCATGTGCCAGTACATCATACGCCCCTGCACGGATGGCAAGCGCTTCTCCTTTGGGATCTGTGGACGTTTTACGGCAGCGGAGCTATTCAGCTTTACGCTCTCAGTCTCAATTGTGTGCGTTTGGGTGCTAACTGGGCACTGGCTGTTAATGGATGGTACGACAAACGAAGCTACTTAATATCTCAGTTTATTGATATTGTTTTACTGTATGCATTGATTCATTTTAGCCATGGGCATGGGTCTGTGCGTTGCCTTTATCGCGTTCGTGCGATTGCCAAGCTTGAAGGTCTCGACGCTGCTGTTGACCGGTCTGCTGATATATGACGTGTTTTGGGTGTTTCTCTCATCGTACATATTCAGCACAAACGTGATGGTCAAGGTGGCCACACGACCCGCCGAGAATCCCGTTGGCATTGTGGCGCGCAAATTGAATTTGGGCGGCATTGTCCGGGATACACCGAAATTAAATTTGCCGGGAAAACTGGTTTTCCCCAGCATACACAACACAGGACACTTTTCGATGCTCGGCCTAGGCGATGTTGTTATGCCAGGACTGTTGCTCTGCTTTGTGCTACGATATGATGCCTATAAAAAGTCACAGGGCTTCACATCGGATCCAACGCTGTCGCCGCCAAAGGGCGTTGGTTCTAGGTTGACATACTTTCATTGTTCCTTATTGGGGTAAGTCGAGTCGAATGGATTGTTTCTAGCTTATGGTCTGTCAATTCAGTTCTTATCTTATTTACAGCTATTTTCTTGGTCTGTTAACGGCAACAGTTAGTTCGGAGGTGTTTAAGGCCGCACAACCTGCCTTACTTTATTTAGTGCCGTTCACGTTATTACCATTGGTACTAATGGCCTATTTAAAGGTATATGAAATCCTCTAACCCTATCACATTTGTCTAATAATAATAACATATTATATTGTCTCCCCAGGGTGATTTACGACGGATGTGGAGTGAACCGTTTATTGCGCATCAACCATCAAAACAATTGGAAGTCTGAGTGTATTATATCTTAAAACAGAATTAAAAAGATCACACACACAAAAACAAAACGAAAAAAGAGATGAAAAGGAAAAACACAGCAATACAAATACTACGAATTCTCTCTTAATAACATACGTATTCTTTACTTATACGTATCAAATTTTTTTAAGTTAGGTAATTCTAATTTAGTGAAGTAACAGCAAAACCGAATAATAAATGTACGTAGTTTTAGTAAAAAGGGCAACGATTTTTTGAAAACCACAAAAATGTACATGTATGTTTTTATGTAAATTGTCCTTCTATTACACAAAGCAAACATTGAAACAGTTTATGCTGAAATTGATGCAAATGAAAGATTTCCGATGCGCTTCTATCTCATACAGACCTAAGCAGCATTCTTGTTTACATACTAACCTGCATATACTATAGTATTAGTGTTTTTTTTATTTACCAACTGTTGAGATTTAACTTTGTTCGCTTAGTTTTAAATGCATTTTAAACATTTCCATACGCATGATAAACGAGAAAACAAATTCACAACATTTTCAATTCGAATCAAATATCAAACAGTATGACATTTTCTGTAAATACTTAATTTTAATAACCACAATCACAAATAATAGTTAGTAAGTGCGCCCGCATTTGAAAATATTATTTCGATTTAAATTCAAACACATTTGTGTTTTCATTTCCATGGCCTTCTATCAAATTTGCACTCGTACATTTATACAATGAATATGATGTTTTGCCAAAATGCATGTGTTCGTTTTAAATAATAACTATTTAAAAGAAAAACAAAAGAGAAAGAAACAAAAAACAAAATGTTGCACTTAGTGTGTTTCACAAATTAAGTTTCAAAAATTTTAATTATTTATAACGATCAAAAAAGAAAAACCAACAATATTACATAACTATAAATATATGCATAGTAGTTACACATTAATTTTAAGTAAATGCAATTTCGAGACATATAGAAACAATAAAAATGTGAGATTTGAACATAAACCATGACCTAATGAAACTAAATTTATTTCCTTTCGTTGAATCAAGAATGAAAAGCTGAGACGCAAATCTTACTTAGGCAATTGTGAACAATTTATGATATTTTGTACTATGATGACCGAAAAAAGTGTGCATTTTAGGTAAGTAATTCTTTCAGTCTTCTATTTTCTGTTATATTTGTGTTGGTATTTTCTATTATATTCAAATTAAATTATAAAAAGTCGAAAGGGCGCTCAAAATTAAAATACTAAGCATCGAATACTCGTGCAATCGAATTGTCCGATAATAAAGGCGCATGGAGGTGTGCCGATAGATAAATAACCATTAGCGATACTGTTGGTGTTTGGACGATTAACGATTATATTGCGTTGTGTTTTTCTTCTGGAAAATAAAATAATAGCAGAAAAGAAAAGTGAAGAATTGTAAAAAAAAGTGAGAACCGAAATTTAACAGTCCGTTGCGCTGCTGTAAAGAACTAAATAACTAACAAGTAAGTGTAATTTGAATCAGTGAAAAAATTTAACGCCGAGAACTAATGTGTAGGTGTAATACACACACACGCATGATAGATAGGAGCGAGTTGTATTCCAACAACAAACGAGCAAGGAATATTATAAAAGACATTAAAATGGCCTTGACTCAGAATACGCTGATTCCCCCTTATCATCAAATTTGCAAAACAAAATCAAAACAGCAGCCCATATCACACACCGACATCCATACCACATACATTCACAGATATGCGGTGTGTATATGTGTAGATACGTTAATACGCCTACGCTTTACGTAAAGTAGCATTTACAACAAACCTAGTACGTAAGAGTAAGTACGTAAAGTACACGCAAAATGAGCAACGTAAACGCAAATTGAGTGCCGTCGCTCATTCCATGAGCTTGTTCACTTACCCAGCGGGAAACACGGTTAAATTCAGTATATAATCCGTTACAAAATTCAAATGCTATGCAAATTATTTTTTTTTATTTTAAATGTTTTTTTAATTTTGTATATTTTAAAGAAAGTTGCAACAACACAGACGTCAGCTGGGTAACTATTGCATCAAACTGAACATAAACGGGCACAGTGAGTCGGAGGCGCGTCGCCACCCACACAGACAGCAGCAGTCCTTTGTGCACATGGGTGGAAATAGCGCAGCTGTCAATGTGAGCGCTTTTAGCGCTGGCGGCTACATTGGGCCGACCACAAGTTTGGGTGCCGCCGGTGGCAGTGATTTGATACCAGCCCCAATGGGAACTGGCAATGCATTGGGCACCACATCCTATACATATGACGGCACAAGTTGGGAAGAGTTTTGCGATCGGCATGCGCGAGTTGCGGCTAGCGACTTTGCCAAGGCATGTATTAACTACATCAATGGGAATTTACCGCCGGAGGTGGCCCGTGGCATACCATACCGCAGTTTTTCGTTAAAGTTTGTCGAATACTTCAAGGAGCACTACGATACCGAGTTTTTTAGACGACGCAGCAACTTAAAGACAGACATTGGCTCACTATTTGATGCCAGCGGCGGCGGCGGTGGTAGTTTCGATACGGAGGAGCAGGAGGTGTCGCGCCAGTTTCCCAAGTCACTGCTACGTCGCCTCTCTTTTAAGGGTCTTCGGAAGGGCAAGGTGAGCGGCAAATGCGCAGCAGACAGATAAATCAATGTTTAACTTTAGAAACTCCTATTTTTGCAGGCTTTCTTTCACAAGAACTCGGACGACGCTGATGGCGTTGGCAGCAGCAAACAAAGCAACAAAACCAAATTGGCTAAAATAGTTGTGGAGTGCCGCAAGGAAGGCATTGTCAACAACTTGACTGCCGAGAGCTTGGACCAGACGACAGGCACACAAAAATGGGAGAAATGCCGCCTGGCACTTGTCAAAGCCGTGGGCGGTTACATGCTTGAATTCTATACACCGCCTCGATCCACAAAGCCGCGCAGTGGCGTCTTTTGCTTCCTTATTTCGGAGGCACGGGAAACAACCACACTGGAGATGCCGGATCGAATGAACACATTTGTGCTGAAAGCCGACAACAACATGGAATACGTAATCGAAGCGGAGAGCGCTGAGGACATGCGCAGCTGGTTGGCCACAATACGCTATTGCATGCGCACGCCGCCAACGCAGCAACCTATTCTTGATTCAGATGTCATTGCGGCAGCCATGCAAACTTCGCCGGTGACCACAAACCCCAATCCAACAACAAGCGGTGCTAGTGGTGCTTTGGGTGGCATACAAAATCCTCAATATCAGCAACAGGGTGGTCCTCTGCTTGGTGGCTCCAATGGCAATCTGGTCAATTCACAGTCAGCTGATAGCGCTTTGGCCGCTGCCTCAGCCGGGAACAGCAACGCGAATGCAGCCTCCGCCAATGACTTGAATGCCATTTCCCAGACCAGCAACGAGCTGAGTAGCACACCGCCCGAAATACCCTCGCGACCGACACGTGGCGAGCGGGGGGAACAGCGTTTGTCCGCCTCCAGCAATTTCGATGGCAATGAACTGGTCGAAACAGAAACCGATATAAATGTGGCGGACTTAACAGCGGAGATGCGCCTGTTTCCATGGTTCCACGGCACGTTACCGCGCGCCGAAGCCGCTCGCATGGTGCTGCAATCGGAGGCAGCGGGTCATGGCTACTTTCTGGTGCGCCAAAGCGAAACGCGACGCGGCGAGTTTGTGCTGACATTCAATTTTCAAGGACGCGCCAAGCATCTGCGGCTGACAATCTCCGAGAAGGGCCAGTGCCGAGTGCAGCATCTATGGTTCCCCACCATACAAGAGATGCTCGAACATTTTCGACACAATCCCATACCACTCGAGTCGGGCGGCACATCGGATGTGACGCTCACGGATTGGGTACATCACACGAGCAGACTGAATGATAACGCTCCCATAACAACAATTTCCACTACTGCGCATGAGCCGGGCACCGATGCGAACACTGGAACGAACAATATTGCCAGCAGCTCTGGCAATAGCAATGGACATCCATCGCCGAGACATGTGAGATAGCCAAAATTTTGGAGTCAATTCAGTGTCAGTGATGGTTTTTATTTTCCTTTATTTGATTTTGCAAGTTTTTTTTATTTCATAAACAAGAATCCCGACATAAAGATAACTTTACAACATAGTTCTTTAAAGCGTCAGGAAGAGGTATATTTCCCTTAGCCATTGTTTTACAGCTTAGCTATTAAATATAAAGTAAACAATTATAAAAATGGTCTTGGTAAAACATATTTATCAAGAATACAAAAAAAAAACCGTACATATATATATGTATATATATTTATACAAATATTAATTATGTTAAAAAGTTTTTAAATTACGTTCCACAAATAATTAGCGAAGTGTCTTCATTGTTAGTATGACAAATGTGAAACTTAAAACGTATATTTCAAACTTTTTCTTTTTTTTTTTGTAATTTTTTTTGATTTTTTTAAGTATATTTTTTGGGACATATATCTCTTTTTTTATTCATGTTCATTGTGTAGTAGTCTGAATGCGTTTGTAATTGTCGCATGTTTCGTGTCCAAGCCGTTCCCATAATATGAAACCAATTGATTTGCATACCGAAATCTAATTCATCCAATCAATTACAGTGCAACGAAGTGATCACCATGAATCTAAGTGTTCGCCTAAAGACAAACGAAATCGAACTGCCACAGGAGCCAACACACGTCTTTTTTCCGGAGCAAATCTACTTCCATTTGGATCCCACATCGCTGACCGTGCACAATTCGCCGCCAACTGGTCAAGGATTTCTCGATCAGCCGCATCTACGTGCATCTAATGCTTCACTGCAGGCACCGCATCAGGGCGTTGGTACAACGCGACATGCTGGGGATGCGGGAGCCAGTGGTAGTAGCGGTGCTGTACCGGGCAGCAGCGGCGCAACATCAGGAGCCGAATGCAGTGGACGCGCCATTGATAATCAGTATAGCTTCACTTAAACAATTGTCGCCAGTGGATCGACTTTGAACTTCTTGTGCGGAATTTATTTTTGTGCCATTGCGTAGCTCCTGCAGCGAGACAATTTTTGTATTTCTTTTGTTCATTTCTTTTCGTTGTATCATTTTTTGTGTTCGCAAACAAATTGTATCTGTGGAAGTTGTCATTATCTTGTTTCTATTAGTTTTAGAGCGTTTTTGGAAGACATGAAGTAACTGAATATTACGAATATGATTGTATACATTAATTAGCTAAATATGTGTGTTCATTTTAAGTAATTATGTAAGTGTTGTATGTATAACAAAAAAAGAGATAATCGTAAAACAAAATGTAAAATTGGTGGCACCAAAGGTGCAACTCTTGCGAATCCTAAAACTTCCTGCTTTACAAAAAATGCATGCATATATACATAATATATATGGAAAATATATCTATATATACCACAATTATAAATATTAAACCCCATATATATATATATATAGATATACAAATTATATTAAAGCTGATAAACAACAATAAATGAAGTTATATGAATGCATGTGCATAAAGATCTTTAGGTAAACTTCATAGAAAACTCCCATCACTGTAAGCTGTTTATGTTAACAAATCGATTATGATCCGATTAATATTGACAGCGATAAAAATTCTTTTGAAAAAATTCATGAAAAGAGTCTCATGATATCTAAAGAACAGTAAGTTCCAAAGTTCATTCGTCTCTAAGCAACCAATTCGATAAATGAGCGATAGAAAAATCTGAATAAAACTATCGAAAAAATTTTATATTTTCAGTTACCCCAAGCCAAACCCCATTAAAGTTAAGTAAATTAATATTAAACTAAAATCATAAAACCACTAAAAACAACTGGACGAAAAAATAGTAATATCATTTTTTTTTTAATTTGAACACGATTAACGGAAAACTTTTAGTCCGCTGTTAGTCACAGTTATAAACATGTTAAAATTTCTCACTGTTAAGTGTGACATATAAATCAGTGTGACCAACAGTCTATAATTGGCAGCTGGAAGAAAACATTGGAAAAAAACAAAAAGCCGGCAATGGATCTCGAATTGGATATTATAGATTCTTTAGATGCACTTGGCTACAAAAACGTAGAGCAAAAGTCTTTGAATCAAGCCTTGGACAGTGGCATAGGCAACGCCTACTTGCGCGAAGTGATTTACTGGCTTGCCAATCAATTACATGTGCTGAGGAAGACCGATGAGCATGTAGCTTCCAGTAGTAAGGACCATGACGAGTTCGTTTTCGAACTGTCGCTGTTGTTAACTGAGCTGGGATGCCCCTACAGACAGTTCGTAGCGGTGCCAATGTCGGAACGTTTCCAGACACGAGAATCCCTGCTGCATCTCCTCGATTATCTCACATCGGAGCTAATGGCCACAAAGATGTCGCTGAAGTTGCAGCCAGTCGAGCCGCCCAATAAGAAATCCAAGACTGAATCGCATCTGCAGGAGGTTGTGGCGCTGCTGACAACTGACCTCCAGCTGGGCGAGATGCCGAAAAACATCAATACAAAACTGCTGTTCGAGCGCATGATCCCTAAGCTGGTCCAACGACTGAAGCAAACAAGCCCGGCGGTGATCAGTGTACCCTTGATGAGCACTAGCAAACCATTGACTGATGCTCAGTGGCGTGTACTGGAGACCATGCACAGAGATCTGGACGCGGAGTATAATCTGCGTCGTCAAATGATGTTAACCCGTTTGGAGGCGACTGTTCAGAGCTTCCAATGGTCCGAGAGCATGAAAAATCGTCAAAACGAGATTGGGGATCGTTTTCAACGTAAACTTAAGGAAATCGAAAAGCTTCAATATGGCGGGGATGACACCAATATTGTGGCGCTGCTGGCAGCGCGCGCGGATTTGGCGATCATTGAGAAGACAAGTTCAGTGAATGTGCGCAAGAATACGGCTTCTAAAATAGAGAAGCATGTGATTGGAAATGTGCCTGATCGTGGTGGACGTGCTAATGAGCACGCTCCACCGCCACCAGAGATGCCCTCTTGGCAACAGCAACGAGCTGGCGGAACTGGCGGCGGTCGAGGTGGTGGTGGTGGCGGTAATTTTCGTGGCGGACGCGGTGGTGGGCAAGGTGGTGGGCGTGGCGGTGGACGAGGTGGTGGAGCTCAAAACTGGAAGCAACATCATCAGGAGCAACAACATCCGCAGCAGCAGCGCGAGCAATTTATCAATAACAGCGGACGTGTACAAGGCACTGGCTGGAATCCTCAGGCTGGGGGACGTGGTGGCGGTGGCGGTGGGGCTTACCACAATGGTGGACGTGGCGGCGGCGGTTACAATCAACGGTATCAGGGCGACTATCAACGCGGAGATTTCCGTTGACCCAGGTGGACAAAAGCAATATTTCAAAATCAGCTATTATGCAGCCTTTTACTAAGTACCAATATTGATATTTATTTATGATAGAACCTCCCATAGCTTGTACTCTCCCTCCCCAGTTGTCTATCACCTAATTTAACTTATATTGTAAAACACCTAAACGAATCCAAATGTTAATTGTTAATAGGGAGCAATGAAAAAGCTAAACAATTGTGTCATCTAGATAAAAATATATAATATCGTTCAATTTTGTAGAGCTTAAATTTTCGCTTTCAATACGAATTAATGTTGATCTAATTTTGGAAATGTGCTTTTTTATCCCTTTCCAAATTATATTCCCATTATACAGGGACGTCAATAACTGGGCCAAAAAGGGGGCTATGAATGTGCAAATGAATTTTGAAAATGTATTTTTAATCTACTAAATTTGTAAATAATATCTTTAGATTGAGGTTAATTAAAATTACAAAGCTTGGCACAGCGATTGGTAGCTACGCCCCTGGACAGATAGACAGACAGGTAACCAAGCATCACACACGCGACACTCAATTGCCATTGAGTAGTCATCATCCATGCGACTGATCTAGCCAACTGTACGCAGCAGAAGCAATTAACGTGTTCAATCAGCATGAAATCCATGTCGAAGTTGTCTAAATTGCCAGCGACACAGTGCATTCGGTTCAGTTTGGTCAAAAGACTCACAGACAACGCACACAAAGCACTTCCCAGTGCCAGGTGCCAGAAGATCCTCCATAGAACACACAATTTGAAAACAATTAGCCGCGATGTTCCGCTTCAAACCCATATTGGTATTTATGCTATTAAATAGCATTTTTGTGCCTGGCAGCGCGCAAAATTTGTTGGATCGGCTAAGGCCCGGACCAGCTAATCTGACCCGTATCGACGATATCAAAGTGGTGTCCGGCACAAAGGTGAAACGTTACGAGCGTATGACGGTGCCACTGGCTGGCATTGGTCCGGTCATTGGTGGGATCGGTGCCGCTGCACTGCTTAGTCCTCTGCTCCAGCCGCAGCCAGCCTATGTGGGCTACTCCTTTGTAGGTTCTTGCCGCCCCCATGAGACGACTCTTAACAACTGCTTTTGCCTTTCCTCGTAGGTGCCACAGTGGCAGGCGGCTGCCATACTAATTGGTGAGGGTGAAGTACCGGGTGCATCTGGCATGATAACCTTCCAGCAGCTGCCCTACAACAGTGACATCAAGGTGACCATCAACATGACTGGGCTGCCACCTGGAAAGCACGCTCTGCACATACACACATATGGAGACATCAGCGAGGGCTGCAAGTCCACTGGCGGACAGTTTCCCAATAACTTTGTAAGTCGCACTCATTTCCAGCAATCCAACTTAAGTTTGAAAATCACATTCCTCTCGGCAGCTGGGTAACTTGGACGTGAAGCCAGACGGCAGAATCTCGGCCGTGTTCATGAGCATCTACCTACAGCTCTTTGGCTTCAATGGCATCGTTGGCCGTGCCGTCGTCATACACAGCAAGCCCATCGATCTGAACACAGCGCTCAATGCAGAGGTCTTCTCCTCGGCGCTGTCCGTGCCCAATGCCTTGGCCTACCAGAACGAGGAGATGTCCGTTGGTGAGCCCATTGCCTGTGGCGTTATTAGTCTAATGAGTACAGCCACCGTAGTACCGACCGTATCAACCTCACCCACTGCTCCCGCAATGCCGGAAGCGGAGGCCTAAATTCTCTAAACAACAGTTTGATTCACTCTTAAAATTTTACATCTGCAATTTTCATATAAATTAATATAAATAAATGAAAAGTAATTTATAAAAAAAAATTTTTTTTAATGAGTATTTAGCAGCTGATCATACATTTATTATTTAACAATTATATATATATATATATATATATAGAGCTATAGATCTTTTCGTTTGTTCAAACAGAGTATCTATTAGTCCATCACAAGCAATTGGGGCGTTCTTAGTCTGCAATCAATTAAAGGTAAATAAAATGCAGCTCAGCTTTTGTAATTTGCACGTGCTGCGCATGCCCAAATCTTCTTGATTTCAATTTCCAAACTTTCTTCGGGCGTTGCACTAGGCCTTTGGGCACAGTTGAAGGTTGAGGTTCGTCATGTTAGTTACGAAAAGTAAAAGCCATTATAGTTGGCACATAATCTGCTTGATATGGTGCTGTGTGTATTTGGCACAGGCACAGGCACAGGCACAGGCTCAGCAGAAGCTGGCGCTGGAGTCGAGTGCAAAAATCGACTGGCTAATGTTTCCCTGGTCGCATAGGAATAAAACTAATAAGGAAACTCAATTGAGTCCAAGCTTGCACCTGAAGGATGATTACGGGCAGGCGGATATATCCAGTTTCAGTGGATTTGAGCGTCATCCTTGTCGTCGCGTTTGCCAGCAGGGCCAGAGCCGGACCTGCTACTACCAGCTGGTGGTGCACAACTATCGTCGCTTGGGTCCCGAGTGCCAACGTTGCCAGTTTGATGAGCTCGCCTGTGCCGCCGAGAATTGCATCTATGGAGATGGCGTTGCAACGCCCGTTATGGCCGTCAATCGAATGGTGCCCGGGCCAGCTATCGAGATGTGTGAGAACGACACAGTGGTGATTGATGTGCTGAACTATCTGAATGAGCCCACCACTATGCACTGGCACGGCATCCATATGAGGCGCAGCCCCGATATGGACGGAGTGGCGCATGTCACTCAGTATCCTGTGGAGCCGGGCGAGGTGTTTCGCTACGAGTTTCTGGCCGATCGCAGTGGCAGCCTCTGGTACCACAGCCACGTGGGCTGGCAGCGTGGCTTTGGAGTGGCAGGGAATCTAATAGTGCGACAGCCACATCAGGCGAACCCCCATGCACGCCTCTATGACTACGATCTGGTGGAGCATGCACTGATGGTGCAGGATATATTCTATGATTACGACATACAACAGGTGCGCAATATACTGATCAATGGCAAGGGTCGCAATCATGTTGAGCAACTGCCCGACCAGGATGCCAGGCATCGCTATGAGCGGCTCCGTGTTACGCCTGGGTATCGCTATCGCATGCGCATCGTGCTCAATGGCATCTTCAATTGTCCCGTCGAGTTCTCCATTGAGCAGCACAAACTGCTGATCATCAGCACCGATGGCAATGACATTGAGCCCGTGCTAGCTGATGGCTTCTTTCTGACCTCAGCGGAACGCTTCGACTTTGTCTTGGAGGCGAACCAATATGCCAAGAACTATTGGGTACGCGTCCGCGGCTATGAGCAGTGTGAGGATCGCAAACTGTATCAAGGCGCGGTGCTCAGCTATCGCGGAGCCCCTCGCAGTGAGCTACCCCTGGGTGATATACTTGAAAGCCGCCAGGCTAGAGATCAGGACGAGCCACCTTTGCTCATCAATGACTTTCGTTTCAAGTGGTTGAGTGATTCATTGTCAACGTTACGGCAGTTCAACAAAGACCAAGACGTGGGCACACTGTCGCTGCGCTCCGTGCAGCCGGTTCCTTGGCCCAGTTATACCAAGTTTTTGACATACTATTCCAGTCTGAGCATGCGACAGGCACCAAATGGTGAACAACTCTTCCAAATCGATGAGATTAGCTACAATTCACCGGGCATTTCGTTGCTGCAAGGACGTCATCTGTACAAGGACGATGGATACTATTGCAACCGCAGCTCGCTGGCCACACAAGGACGAAACTGTGCACGGGAGCTGTGCGAGGGTGTTCATGTCATACGCCTGCCTGCTTACCGGGCCATCGAAATGGTTGTGGCCAACCATATGGAGCCCACACATCCCATTCATCTACATGGCTTCACCTTCCGCCTGGTTGGCCAGGGAGTGCTGGGTAATCTGAATGACTTGAGAAATGTAAGTGCTTAGAATACCTAACTAACTGAAGTGGATAATATAATACAATATGAATCTCTGATAACTTGAATACATCCACAGATACGAGAACTGGATCGTCGAGGACGGCTGCCTCGCCTGTCCGATGACTATGCGGCCGTGGCTAAGGACACTGTGCAGGTACCCGGATTGGGCTACGTGATTTTGCGTTTCATCTCTGATAATCCCGGCTTTTGGAGCTATCACTGTCACATCGAAGCACATACTGTGCAGGGCATGTCAGCCGTACTCAAGATTGGCGGAGATAATCAAATAAAACGAATTCCGGCTCGAGTGGGCTGTTGAATCTGAAATATACATTATGTTCTTCTATTGACATAACAAGAGCAAATATATGCCGTAATATAAAAGTATTTTTAGAAGAATGATTTTATTATCCACTTAAGTTTTAGAACACAGCTTTCGATTAACTCTTATCGGCCGATTAGGCTGAAGTCTTCAGCTATAATCTTTATTTATGCGTGTTTCATGTTGAGAGCCGACAGTACCGCTGCAACATGGAGAAATGCCTCATCGTTGCTCTGTCGCTTCTGTGCCTTTTGGCAGTTGCTCAATGTGCGCCAGCTGGACTAGACGCATATAATTTCGATGGTGTTGATTTCTATCAACTCTTTAATGATCCCGACGGACACCTTAAGCTAAACCCCCGACTCAAAACGGCAAGTAGAAAGTTATATATGAATAAGCAGAGAGCTGACACAGTTAACATACATAGGATGATCGCATTAGGGCTCATGGATATCCGGCAGAGCTGCATCACGTACCCACCGAGGATGGTTACATAATTGGACTATTTCGCATGCCCCATTCACACAAGCTGCAAAATCAGAAGGCCAATCGCCCCATTGTGCTTATGCAACATGGCATATCTGGTAGCTCCGACAATTGGATCTCAATGGGTCCGGATAATGCCCTGGCCTTTCAACTGGTTGATGCCGGCTATGATGTGTGGATAGGTAATGCGCGTGGCAATACCTACTCACGGAATCACACGTGGCTGTCCACGCAGCATCCCTACTTCTGGAACTTTAGCTGGCATGAAATTGGCTACTTCGATATTGCGGCAATGATCGACTATGCATTAAAGACAAACGGACAGGGTCAAAAATCGATTCATTATGTTGGACACTCCCAGGGAACGACAGTTTTTCTAGCGCTAATGTCCACACGTCCTGAGTACAATGAAAAGATCAAGACGGCCCAGTTGCTGGCGCCCGTAGCCTACATGAACAACATGGGCAGTCTGCTGGCACAAGTGACGGGGCCATATCTGGGACATCATACTACTTACGCCCTATTGTTGGAGTCGCAGGAATTTCTGCCCTACAATGATTTTTTACTGGCTTTGCTTTACAACACGTGCGGACCGGACTCCAGGTTTCTCAAATACTGTAAGCACTTTCATAACACCAGCACCGGAGGACGCGTCAATACGGTAAGCATCAATTCGAAATCAAAAGAACCCATATTGAATGTCTTTCTTCCACAGACTGCCACTGCGATCAATGCTATAACAACTCCCGCTGGTGTTTCCACCAATCAATTCTTGCACTATCTACAGGAACAACAGTCGGGTCACTTTAGGCCCTATGATTTCGGTACGAAGAAGAATTTGATTGCATATAATGCGGAAGTGCCTCCTGATTACCCAACCAATCTAATTACCTGTAAAACACATATGTGGTACTCGGACAACGATGAAATGGCCGCAGTTGAAGATGTGCTCCGATTGGCTGAAACTCTGCCCAACACAGCCGTGCATCATATGGATGATCCTTTGTGGGATCATGGCGATTTTGCGACTAACTGGGAGGTACGCAAGTACATAAATGATCCAATAATTGAAATTATGAACGATTTTGAAGACTCATTTAAGAATTGATATGAAAAAATCTACGATAAGACATACAATAATAAATAATCACACGTGCGATTAGACGAAATCAATAATCACACGTTTTTATTTTCAGAAGCAAACATTCAATTTTTATTATTTTATATACTAGCTAACGTGGTAAGGTGGGTTCATAAACATGTATTTACTTACCCACACAATTCATTGCGATAAGGCATTATAAATCTGATAAGTACGTGACGTACATAGTTCTTTGAGTAAATAATCTAATTGCCGAGAGTAATAAGCAGCAGTAATGAGTGGGCTTGCTCATAATATATTGACTTAGTTGAATATGAAGTAGCGCTTGAATTAGCTTTGTCAATTTTATTTTTCCCACATTAAACTTGAGCTCAATCAACAAAAAGTGAACAAATTTTAATCTTTTGGTTGGTGTAATGCAACATTTAGAAAATATACCTTGAGCTCTATGAACATTTGTATTTTAGCATAACAATATTCAATTTATACATTCTTATAAATTCTGCTTAAGCTTAAGCTTAACTTTGCTTCTGTTCTACAGAAAAAACTATCATTAAATTCAAATTCTTACAGTTTGACTGTTAAGATCTAACATTAACGTAAAAAGTTCATTTTTAGTTTTAAACAAATGCTTTATTCATAATCGTTGCAAACCGCCAAAACTGAAAAGCTTTTGCCATTTGAAAAGAAGCCGTTAAACATAAGTTTGGCTCTTATTAAAACATGACGTGTATTAAAATAATAAAACGTAAAGAATGACAAACAAAAATAAACAAAATATAAACAATTTATTAATATGCAAAATAATATAAACAACACAAAAACATTTTTATAATTTAGTTCATTTAATATTTCAAAAGCACAAGCAACTCCTTAACGGGAGTTCAGCATTTACCAACACTTAACTCACAGTTTGCAGCACTGATTTACTTAGCGTGGCTGCACGCACGTGTGTGAATGTGTGCGTGCGTGCGTGTGTGTGTGTGTGTGTGTGTGTGTACATATATAATAGCGCACTTATACATATGTTTGCCAGAATAGACACGGATCTATAGAAAGCAACTACAACGGCATATTTCACGTGGATCTATTTTATTATTAAAAGTATTGCCAATCAGTTGTTGGCAGTTATATATATGTAAATATATTTATACATACAACTGTTCTGTAAAAACATATAAATTTGTATTAATTATATATTAAATAGATATACCCATACCATACACAGGTAAGAACATAAACCGATTGATAAGAGAACTTTATAAATATATTGATAAAAATACATGTATATACATATGTATAAATATTGAACAGATAACAAATAAACGTGCTAAGGTACATATATAAATATATATGCATTTCTAGCCCGAGAACTTTTCCGGCTTTTAAGGTTCAATGCACTTGGAATGCATTATGTCTACCTGAATTTCCTTACCGGTTAATGTGATGTACAGAAAAACCTGTTAAAAAAGAAAAAGTATCGATGAAAATAGATGAAGCAAAACGATTAGATCTTGTTCATTAATTATTAAAAAAGTGCAAAATCATTCAAATCTTGTAAATAACGTAATTCTCTTGAACATGTGAATTAGCACCGGCAATGACATGGTAACAATAGCAATAATAACATCACAACGTGTTTTGCTGATATGTCTAAGCCCAAATATAATTTCATAATAAACGAAAATATAAACTGCTGATAATACAAGTTGGGTTCAACGCCTGACTGACCCCAGCCAAGCCAGATCCAGATGCCAGATGTTGTGAGCTGAACAACACATTGCCCGACTTATTTCAATAGCAACCGGCAGCGAAGCAGCACGAACCGTGCTCTGAACAATTTACTCACCCACGTTTAACAAATCCACAGAAAATGTCAGCGAACAAGACCTACGAACGTCCAGCGAATTTCATAGATCCTGGCAAACCCTCGAAATGCACCTGGCACTTGGGCACCAAGGAGCAAACGCCACATACGCAACGTGGCTTTGCGCATGAAACGAAGATTTCACCGGACATTTTAACAGTGATTGGCTGCACCCCGCTGGTCAAGCTGAATAGTATACCAGCCAAGGAGGGCATTCAGTGTGAGATGTGTGAGTAAACAATAAAATCTTAACTGAACAGAAAGGCAATTTGGGTTTTGTTAGCCATTCCCAATGGAACGAATCTATTCAATCTATGAAAACTATGAATAATAATATACAAAAATTAATATTTTCATTTGGCTTTGCACGAGCAACAAGTTTCATAATTGGAGCTGATTAACTTTCACTATCTCTTGTTTATAAATTGAATATTTGATTTCTTATAAATTAAAATAAAGTGCATTGTAATGCTCCATAGTTCTAGTATAATAAGTCGAGTCATACTAAATTATTTATATTTCCTATTTAGATGCCAAATGCGAGTTCTTAAATCCGGGTGGTTCGGTGAAGGATCGTATTGGCTATCGTATGGTCCAGGATGCGGAGGAGAAAGGACTATTGAAACCGGGCTATACTATCATAGAGCCGACGTCTGGAAATACGGGCATTGGGCTGGCAATGGCCTGCGCTGTGCGAGGCTACAAGTGCATCATTGTCATGCCCGAGAAGATGTCCAATGAGAAGGTGTATGCACTCCGTGCCCTGGGAGCCAAGATTATTCGCACACCCACGGAGGCGGCTTATGACTCGCCGGAGGGTCTCATTTACGTGGCCCAGGAGCTGCAGCGTCAGACACCAAACTCCATTGTGCTGGATCAATATCGCAATGCGGGCAATCCTTTGGCACATTATGACGGCACTGCCTCTGAAATACTGTGGCAGCTGGATAATAAAGTGGATATGGTTGTAGTCGCAGCTGGCACAGCGGGCACTATTACCGGTATTGGACGGAAAATCAAGGAGCAAGCACCCAATTGTCGCGTTGTGGGCGTGGATCCATTTGGATCTGTGCTGGCCCGTCCACAAGAGCTAAACAAAACTGATGTTCAGTTCTATGAGGTTGAAGGCATTGGCTATGACTTTCCACCCACTGTCTTTGACCAGACGGTCGTCGATGTGTGGACGAAGATCTACGATTCGGACTGCTTCCCCATGAGTCGTCGTCTAAATGCTGAAGAGGGTCTGCTCTGTGGTGGATCTAGCGGTGGCGCAATGCATGCAGCGCTGGATCATGCACGTACCCTTAAGCCTGGTCAGCGTTGCGTAGTTATCCTGCCCGACGGCATTCGTAACTATATGACCAAGTTCGTGTCCGACAATTGGATGGAGGCCCGCGGCTTCAAGCAGCCAGTTAATGAGCATCGCCACTGGTGGTGGAATGTGCCCATTGCTCAGCTCGAGCTGCCCACTCCAATCGCCTTGCTAAAGTCTGACGAAACGTTTGCTGGCGCCATTGCGGTTATGAAGAAGCATCGCGTGGATCAGCTGCCCATGGTCGACAAGAATGATGGGTAGGTTAACAGTATAAATAATTAAGTTGATGTTGCTCAATGCCACAATCCCTTTCCAGAAGCGTTTTGGGCGTCCTGACACAGGAAACACTGTTGAGCCAGATTGTCAGCATGAATCGTCAGCTAAATGACCCTGCGATTAAGGCACTTAACAAGAAAATCATTCGTCTAACTGAGACTGACAAATTGGGCAAGCTGGCACGAGTGTTGGAAGTTGATCCCAGTGTTTTAATTGTGAAACCGAATGCAGAGGCTAAGGATGTGGTCCTGGCACTGGCCACTAAGCTAGATGTCACCTCGTTTATTGCATCCGGCAATAATACCAAGCAAAATGGCAATGGAATTGGTGATCACTAGAGCAAAGTTCGCCTTTGCTCTCCCAATCTCCCAATTACATGTGACTTAATTATCTTAAAATCCAACAATTGCGTGCATTTATATATTTGATATTTTAGCAATTAAAATTCAATTTTACAACATTTCAACGTGTTTATATGAAAATAATTTCCTCTTGTAGCATTTTGGCTAGTTCTTAAACGTATTTTGATTGACGGGTTTGGCTATTAAATCAAAAATGATTTCATGCAAAATATCAACTTTTAACTATTCATTAGTATTAGATTTTAGCTAATTAGATTTCAAAAAATGACAATATATAATGTACTTCAGGGTGAATGATTTTCAAGCAATCCGGTATAAAATTAAAAGCTTCAATAAATCTGTAATTGATTTATACATGATGAGATTTAAGCCATTGACTCTTTTTGCTTCATAGATTTGGCGTTGTCCTCGATTTTTTTATGTGACTTGGTGGTCAAGTGCTGCAAGTAATGCTTCTGAAGCTTAAAACTTTGCTCACAAATATCACAGCTGAAAAACAGATGAAAAGACAAATAGTTAATAGCCTGATACAATTGTCGTCTCTATTAATACAACTACCTAAAGTCACGGCTCATAGTATGAACTATTTGATGTGCTCTGCAATCGCCTTTGGTCACAAACGTTTTATCGCAATAGTCGCATTGGAAAGGACGCAAGTTGCCAGCCATATGTACTCTGCAAACATGTTTTATTTAAATAACAAATTATTTCTTATATTGTTTTGCTTACCTCTCGTGTGTGCTGCGATTGCTGCAGTGACGAAATGATTTGCCGCAAGCATAACGACATGGATATGGACGCACATTGTCGTGGGTGCGCTGGTGATTGTTTAGCTCGGCTGTTGTAGAAAAGGCGGCGCTACATAATTTGCATTTATGAGGACGGGCGCCTGAGTGACGAACAATATGGTTTCTTAGATTAAATCCAGTGGTAAAATTTTTACCGCACATGTGACAAATATGTTCATCGGCCAGCCCATGAGCTCGTCTCTTGTGCTTCTTGAGAAAATGCCGACTATGGAACTGTTGACCACATTCCTCGCACTTGTATCCAAAACAAACCCCGATGCTCTTCAGATGTTCAACGAGGGGTGCAGAGTATTTGAAATCGTGTCCGCAATGTTTGCACACAAATCTAAAATTATATATTAGATAAAAACAAAATCATTTTTCATTAGTTTATATATATTCCCACAAACCTAGTATGAAGCTGCATGTCATGACACTGATGCATGTGCATTTTTAGTAAATCTTGACTGGTGAATGTTAATCCACACTGATGACACTGGCACTTATGGTTTGATCTCTCCCTTTTGAATTTCGTGTTGGATGGTGATGATGGTGATGCTATTGGCTGTAATGGTTCTACATCAACTTCCTCGTAATAATTTTCATCATCCGAAATCTCAACATCTTCCAGTCGTTCTTCTACAGCTATCTCCGTATTACAACGACTGTCACCCATATTGGACTGTGGGTATGTTATTATTTCTGATTTCATGCTCTCCTCCTTTATTTGTACTTTGATCAGGGGTTGTGTCTGTGACTCAATGCAAACTGTGCGAAATTCTGTAGCAATTTGCAGATTATGTTGACAGTGTTGACAAATAAAATCTGATAAGTCTTCATCTTGCTTCAACTTAATAGAATAATAAATTACATTAGAAGCTATAAGTGCTAACTTTATTCAGCCTTACTTACGCTTAGTTCCGTTAAGGCTTTAATTTGGCACACAAGTTGATGATTTTCTGGTTTAAATAAGTTCTGAGAGGTCCGAGAGTTTATTGGTTGCGCACAAGTTCGACATATTACATCTTGAATTGGGCTCTTTTGATGATTTATCTGCTGTAAACGATAAAAAATATGTGATAAAAGGTAAAAACAAAAGCATAACATGCATATGCAAGTCTCAGTGTTATTCAAAGAATTTACGGGTGCTTCAACGTCAATGCTAGCAGTCGTGTCTTCGACTTCGACATCGTCATCGCAATTATTAATGTCGAAAGCGCTATCCAAGTATTCTGTGTCTGTATATTCTGTATAATCTTCCAATATAGTGTTGCCAGAAGAGCCTTCATCCAATAGAGCTGATTCCACACCCTGGCTGAAATGTTTAACACAGCATTAGTTTGAAGCGAATTCAACAAACCAAATACTTACCTAATGTTTTTTGACAAATCTTGAAGGAACGACATATCCTCGGCAAATTCCCATTGAATGTGTGCAGTTTCTAATGGGTCAGCTTCGCCCTCATAATCATCACCATCTAGCTTTATGCGGGTTTGGGCAGTTTTGCAATGATACCGATAACTCTGACGTAGCGAGCGCCAAGCGACCTTGCATTCTTGTGCTATTTAAGGTGAAATTGAATTATCTTAATAAATTCATTTTTTCTGATGCTAAAAACTTACGGTCTCTGCCCAGATCAGTAGCCACCGATTTCCAAGCCGCTTTAATACTTATAAGATCATTGTGCTCGCTGTCTTTCATATCCCAGAGTAGACGTCTAACCCTAACTGCAGCTATAAGTTGGGCCTTATCATCCTTTTTGAAACGCATGCATTTTTTACTATTAATATCACGAGTTGTGAGCATGCTTTAAATTGTATTTCCTAAAATTTTTTTAAAATAATCCTCCTTTGCATCGATAAGCAGGCAATTTAGGTTTGTCCGTGCTTAACAGTATCAAATAGCTGAAATAGTATAAATTTGGTAATGTTTCCACTTTATATGCGGTTAAATGCAACATTAAATGTAATAATTCATTTTAGTTAATATTTTAAGTAATTTATTTTAATTTGTATTTTAGAACAGCGTACGCTGCTTCAAAAGTAAACTCACCGAAAATGAATTTGCCATTCACACAAAACTACATCAGCTGTTGATTGTTATTGACAATCACATGGATTCAATTGTTTTTAGTTCATTTTGTTCCCAATTTCTTGTTGATAAACGTATTCCATAGAAATAATTAAACATATGTATGTAAATAAATTAGGCGATTGAGGTTTTATTTTTATGAAGCTTGGTCCGTTGGTGTAATAACAAATGTGAAGGTCGCAGAAACCATTGATCGCACGGCTCACAACTATAAAATAAATAAGTTTATGAATATACATATCTAGACTTAAATATTATGTTTTTTTACTGATAGTTTCGATTATTAACATGCACACGCTCGTGCATTTTCCGCACCGAAGTGGATGTAAAGGTTTTATCACAATATTGACAAGCAAATGGCCGTTCGTTTGTATGAGTTCTAAAATGATCAATTTTATAAATGTATGCATATAATATTATATAAATAGTGTATTTAGCAAACCTTTCATGAACTGCCTTACTACTCGTGCCTCGAAATGTTTTATCACAGAAACTACAGGCGTATGGTCTAGCATTGGTATGTAAAATCCTATGGCGCTCCATCTCGTTCCTGGTATAGTATCTGCCCTTACAAATGTCACACTCAAATTCCTTAGTTCCTGTGTGACGCATCATATGCAGTTTTAAATACGTGGAACATCTAAACTCTCCACCACACTGTTCGCAAATCCATGTCTTGGCTTCTTGAGATTTATATATCCTTTTATTCTTAACTCGAGATATACATTTTGTAGGAACGTCAGCTGATTCAATGTTGTACCTATACAGCTTTGTTTTTGCTTGTTGTTCATCACAGCTATTACTACTTTCGGTTATAGCATCTATATTGTCAAAATCTAAAACGATGCTAACTTTTGGGCAACTTTCCTGAACAATGCTGCTATTTAGGCTCTTCCTTTTCACTGCTATTAGTTTCTTATGCGTATTCAGGCAATTCGTTCGGAACTTAACAATTTGATCCAACATTGATTTACAGCTAATGCAAATGTATTCCGGCATGGTATTGTCATATTCAATCTGTAATTTGGTTTTATGAAAGTAACTTTAAACACACACAAAACAATGAAACAATTTACTTACCAGCGTATCGGTAATGTCTTCGATTAAAGTTACTAAATGATAATTCAATTGCTCGAACAGCTTAGTATCGTGCTTTGCATTTATTGTTATGCCGCAAGTACGACATAGCGTACGCAAGTCATTCATTATACTTTCTACTTATACAGACTTTTCAGAAGGATATTTTTAATTTCCGCGCAAATGAGAAATTCTTAAGTTTTTTTCACAGCTGCTCAATAATATTTACATAGGTATACACAGGCCATTCACAATATTTAAAACGACTGTGACAAAATTTATTTAAAAAACAACTATTTGAAGTGATTTCGTAAAATAAAATCTCATTAAATTGCATCATTTTATATACAACAAACGGACGGTAATTTTTTTTTTATGCTAAAAAGATTAAAACTAAAACTTTTTTAGTCGAATAGAAAAATGTGTAAAATAAAAATTACAACAGAATAAACAATTGGTAGCCTAACTTATATACATACTTATACATTTAATAACACATAAATACATATTCAAGTTTTTACTGATTCAAATAAATTGTTATATTGTCTTTTTTTGATTGCATGGCATTTTTAGGTAATTTTTTTTACCATTCGTGTGTGCACACTGGTGGTATTTTAATTTTACATGTAAACAAATCAAGAGAAACAAAAATCAAGAAAAAACAAAAGCGAAATGTCCATATGCTGTAGAACTTGTTCAGAGCCGATTTTTCACTTGAATCCCAGAAACCTTTTTAAACAAGAAAATGAAGATATTCGCCACAACATCTACGCAATTACTGGGATTATGGTAAGCCGGCTATGGTGCAGTGTCTGTGTCCTTATAATGTTCAAACTTTTTTATTTGAAGTTGGCCTATGATCCTCACATGCCTACCCATATCTGTTCCTGTTGTTATTTGGACTTGAACCATGCAATCTCATTTCGAGAGCGTTGCTTAGAGGCGAACAATCAGTTAATAAGCGTAAAGCACAAAGGTATCGCCAATAACAAAAAAGTTCCAGTTGCTTTTCAGCGTATTGATCCATTGGATAACCGTGCAAAAAGTGCTCAAAAATTAAAAAAGGAACTTATTGACAGTCCAGGATATACGGAAAAAGTATCGAGAAATGAGTCCAACCAAAAGAACGTGGAAATACGAAGAGTACTGAGCCCACGCCATGTTTTGCCTCGGGTACGAGTTTTGCGTTACCGAGATCCAAATAATAGTCCTAAAATAGTAAATAACCCCGTCATATTCGTTAAAAAAAGCCCGCCCAAAACAGGTATAGAATCTATTGAAACGTCACATCTTTCTGTTGAATTAACACATGCAGCGGTTAGACCAACTGCATCCAGTGCTCCTAGCCCGACAAAAAGATCCCGAACAGGTGAAGAACAAAAATTGACAGCATCTCGTCAAGTTAAGGTAAATAAGGTGAAGAAAAGGAAGCCGAAAACTATGCCGCTGGAAAAGAAATATGTGTGTGAGCATTGCGGCTGGTCCTTCCGCGATTTGAGCAACATGAAGGATCATGCCTTGCGGCACTCTGGAATAAAAAAGTTTCAGTGCGAAGAATGCTGCAGTAAATTTTTTACCCGTCCCCTATTAATGCTTCATATACGTGTGCATCACAAGGGTGAAAAGCCATTTGTATGCAAATATTGCGGTATGGGTTTCCGCAACAGTCCCAGTCGCTGCCGACATGAACGGTGAGTCCATTTTATACATATATATGAAATTATAAGCATTTAATTAACTTGCATTTATATATCTCAGAAAATATCATTCAAATGAATTACCTTTTGAATGTGACATTTGCAACGGAACTTTCATAAGCAAAATTAGTTTGGAAAAGCACAAACAAGCGCATGTCAAGGGAGAAACAACGCATCGGTATGTTTTCGGATTTACTTATGTTCCGCTTTTATTTATTACACTTTGTATATTTTAGATGCGAAACATGCAAAAAGACTTTCAAAGCACCCTCATATTTAAGAAATCATTATCTTACAAAATTACATCTAAAACAAATGACTCAGACTACGAGAAGTGATTTTCAGGACTCTGAAATGATAGAGGTCAGCGATGAATATATGGAATTTGACCATCCCGATTCTATTATTGAAGAGCTCGACGAATAAAATAAGTTTTATAAATATTTTGTTCAGTGAATTTGTTGATTGTTTGCACAAATTAATAACAATTTTGAAATATTATTTGTGAAGTACAAATTAATCAAATAAAATATTACCAACGTTGTCATTTATTCAGCATAGTAATACATATTAGTAATTATTACAGTTAAAAAATATATCACATAAAAGCAGTTTACAATTATTTCAAATAAATAAAGATGAGGCACGTCTTAGCTTATTGTGTTATCGATATTTTTATGTAACCTTTCACTTGGCCACATACCAAAAAATACTACAAACAGAGTAACATCCCTGTCTTCCTTAGAACGCTATTATCATTTTGCATTGAAAACATTGAAGTTAACTAAAAAATTGGTAAAATGACCAATCAATGCAGAACATGTGCGGTAATGATTTTAAATCCCAATGCCAAGAATCTCTTTGACCAAGACGACAATGAGATACTCAATAACATTGAAACTCTTACTGGAATACGGGTAAACACTTTCCTCCAGTTCATTACAAATATATATATACATACGCAGCTCAACATGTGTACATTTAATTATAGTTAAATGATGAGCAGCATATGCCAAAGCACATTTGTACCTGTTGCCATTTGGACCTGTACCATTCAATGGCTTTTCGAGAGCGATGCTTGAAAACGGAACATTTTTTACAAGGTGCCAGACCAAAGCCGAAGACGGGAGACCCACTAAATACAGCGCAGACAGAAACAGATGCAACAAATGAAACGTCAAAACAATTAGAGTGCACAACAACAACTGTTCAACTAGAGAATCTCATTTTAAATACAGCAGATACAGATATCTTGAGTCAACAATGCCCGCAAAGCCGTATTTTGCGTGTTCGTAAACAAAATGCCAATACAAAACCAGCGAAATATTTAAAAAGAGAGAAAACATATTCCAATGAACACAATTCACCTCAAACAGTGCAAGCTACCATAACCCAACCAGATCCGAAGGATGCGTATGACAATGAAGTCCAAAGTTCAAGGACTACGCCTCCATGTAGTCCGAGCGAGAGCAATGAATTTAGTGACTTTGAGGAAACTGAATTGTTTCAGGAAGCAGTGCTTGATAAAGTGTCTTCTGCTCCAAGTTCACCAGTTGTATCCTCTGCCGTTGAGTCTCAACCAGCACAGGACAGTATGGTGGCCAAAAGACAGCATAGGAAAAGTAAAGTCAATAATGTAAAACCGGCTGCAAATCCGAAAGTTTTTATCTGTGACCTGTGCGGACATCAATCTTCGAGTCCCAAAAATTTAGATATTCACATACTGCGTCATAAAGGCGAAAAAAATTTTGAATGTGCTGAATGTGGCATAAAACATTACTCCAAATATCTACTTCAATTACATATTCGCGTTAAACACCAAGGCGAGATGCCGTATCTTTGCAAATTCTGTGATCAGCGCTTCTATTCCGCCAGCACACGTCAACGCCACGAACAGTAAGAATCCAAATTGCAGTAATTTACGAATTTTCAACAAGATATTTTTCATTACAGAGTAAGGCATATAAGAAGTTGGTCATATGAGTGCAAGATTTGCGGGAAAAAATACAATACTAAATCCTGTCTGAATAAACACGAATTTCTGCACACTGGCTTGCGACCTTATCGGTATGCCACAATGAATAACGACTTACTTGATATTATGTATTATGACTGTAATTCTATCTTTTAGTTGCGACTTGTGTAATGTGGCGTTTCCCCGAAAGCCAGGCCTAAGAATACATTGTCGAACAAAGCAGCATCAGAAGCGAGCTAGTGAAGCGCTGAATAGTCAAATTGATAGCATTAAAGAAATAACCATTTCAGATAACACAATAGTGTTTCCAGACTCAATAATAGTTGAGCTGGATGTGTAAAGGAGTTTGTTATCGCGTAGAGTATGCCGTTAAATAATTGCGCCACATGTTTGACATTCACACTGTAACGTAATCGTAATCAGCTGTATTTATGCTATTCACACTTTTCTTTCGGTAGTAAAATGAATAAAAACATTGCCTTATTTTGGAGAGATCAAATAATTTGTTAAAATGTCGAAGCTGGTTTTATGCAGAACGTGTGGCAAAAAGATTTACAATCTCAATGCCAAAAACCTCTTTCAGCAGGAAAGTGAAGATTTGTTAGATAAGATCGATACACTGACAGGAATCAGGGTACTTTGAGAAGAAAAAGCATGTTTAAGTGTGTATTAAAACTGTTTTGTTTTAGTTGAAGGACGATGAGAAGATGCCTAAGCACATTTGCACCTGTTGTTATTTGGATTTAAATCATTCAATAGCATTTCGAGAGCGCTGTATAAAAATACAAAAACTTCTAAGTAATGGGGTACAAAGGGGTACATCAGCACAAGATCCCCTATATTTAGCAAAGAAAAGTGTCGCAACTCAAGCGATGAATATCGGGAAACAGCCGCAGCGTAAAATTGTGCGTGCTCGCATAGAAGCAAGCCAAACATCTCTACAAACTCACATTGTAAAAGCGCACTCGCCAAAAAAACAGTCAAGCCCCAGCACAACACCAATTAACAATTCAGCGACTCATCGACAACGTGTGATTATATTAGCCCGAACACGCTCAGAAACAGAATGTGATAAGAGCATTAATACTTCGAGACTTCCCAAAACATCGGCAGTGGCCAACAGTAATTGTATAGAGATGGACGAGGCAACAGAATCGGCACTAGAAGATTCTGATACCGCCACGTCTGATGGATCTAGTAACCAAATAAAACGTAATGTGAAGCCGCGGGGAGTTCGCAAGACCTACGTTTGCGATCAGTGTGGAAAATGTTTCACAGACGCCAGCAATCTGAAAGTGCATATCTTGCGACATACAGGGGTCAAGAACTTTGAATGCCCAGAATGTGACACAAAGTACTTTACGCGGCATCTCTTGAACTTGCATATACGTGTGAGACATCAAGGAGAGATGCCATATGCATGTAAATATTGTGACCAGCGCTTCTTTACAAGCACCACACGCTGTCGGCACGAACGGTATAGTTAACATATTTGATTTACTATTATTATACACATATTTATGTATAATCTTTCTTACAATTATAGCGTAAAGCACACCAGGAAATTAGCATATGCTTGCAGGCTTTGCGGAAAAACGTATCTTACAAAATCCTGCTTAAATAAACACGAGTTCCTTCACACAGGCGAGCGACCATACCGGTATGTTAGTTTATTTTTTCACTAGCTCTGGCGCTTATTGTATATACTGAAATTATCTTTCAGTTGCGATATATGCAATGTGGGATTTCCTAGAAAAACGAACTTGAAAATTCACTATCGTTCAAAACAACATCAAACAAAAGCTAATGCAGCGCTGGATGACCCCTATGTTCTACTAGATGCGACCTCAGATGGAGATACTGAAACTGATTCAATTAGTAACGATTTCGATGTCTAAAGAAATATCAATTTGATGGTTTTATTATATTAAATAAAATAATTAAATAACAGTTTTAATATCTAGATAAAAATATAAAATAAAATAAAATAAGCAACATATTTTAAAGTAGATATATATATTAATATTCACACATACATATGTAGATCGGTTTACGCTCCAAGATTCAATTATTTTGACATTCACAGCGAACATCACTTTGCTACATTTGCCAACAGTGAACACCATTAAATAATTATAACTTCAACGTTTATTAACGTTATGGCTTGGTTAAATTATCTGTGTGAAAAACATATAAATGTGCATATTTCCAGCTCGCAATTTTTATCCTAAAGAAAATTTTAATCGGCATTTGTTTGGAATAATTGTTTTCTATCAGAATAATTCATTTTAATTACTCTTGGTTATTATTTGATATCAATTTAAAGAACTTTAATAAGAGATAGTATGAAATTTAAATCAATGTTAGATAGTTTTCAAGCTTTTCTTTTTATAATGTTTAAAATAACGCCTTTCGTAATAATTATTCAATAATAGGTGTTTTAGAATTTAGTGACATCCCATTCGATGAATAATTTGCCATTCACTGGTATCATACACATCGATTTTGTTATTCACACTTAACGAAAATTCTAGTAAGCAGAATAACAGCTCTGTGTACTTGGTTTAGGTTTTAGGTACAAACACTAACCATACAACACATACACAGCATGTTGTATGGTTAGTGGTTTTAGGTACAAATTAATAAAACAAGATACTTCTCATAATTTCAGCGAAATATTTATAAAGGATTTGTGGTGAGAGTATTAATTATGGAAAAAGCGTCTAGAAATGAATTTTTTCTAATCAGAAATCTTTTCGACTCTTAGAATCGGTGTAAAAGCTTAAAAAGAGAAGCATTTTGAATACACATGCTGTTGTGCACACAGGCGAAGAGGCGTGGTATATATGATGTGTTCTTTAATCGAAAATGAAACTTACGTACTCCACTATAGCTCAAAGTTTCATAAAAAAAAATGTTACGTCAAAAGACTCATAATAAAAAGATTAAATGATAAGCTCATTCCGCGTTAATGAATCAATTTGGCTTCCCGCCAATTCGCAAGCCGTCAGCCGATAAGAAAGCAAACAATTAAATCGATCGTATATCGATTGCTTACTTCAGGGCTAGTAAAAGTTTGCCAACCCTGGGTACTAGGTCTGCAATGCGACGTCACAAATAAAAATAAATTGTATAAAAATGAAGTGTGCTGTGCAAAACTGCGCAAACAAGTTCAGGTCGAGACAAAAACACTCGGAACAACTGAGTTTCTTCAGCTTTCCCAAAAACCCGGACGTCTTAAAGAAATGGCTTCAATTTTGCCGCAGATACAACAAAGAAAAACTAAAGGCACCCCAAAAGAGCGTCCTTTGTAATGAGCACTTTAAAGAGGAAGATATCCAAGGAGCTTTACAATTTCAAATGGGTTCGTGGATCACCTTAATCTCATTACATTAACTTTTCATGTCGAATTTTAGGTCTATGCAGTAAAAGAACGCTGAGACCGGGCGCCGTGCCATGCATAAACAAAAGCGATATGAGTGCAGCTGAACGAGAGCGATCTGAAAGGCGCAAGAACAAAAAGCTGGTCGCAGAGATACTAGAGGAAGCGGCAGCGCGTGAAGCAGCCGAAGCCAGCGGCGCAATTGTTATAACGCCAGACTTTATCAGAAACACAGGCATTGTTTCGGTTCCCGACTTCGTTAATGCAACAGGCAATGCCTTCACTCCGTGTACACCGACACCCAGTGAAAGCGATCCCTTGGCTGAAGAGCAGGCGGAGCTGAAGTTGTACAGCGATGGAAAAGTTACTGAGCAGATTAAGTGTCGCACCTGCTATGAGCCATTTGTTCTTGATGAAACATCTAAAGATCTTTGCGACGAGCAAAACGCTGTAATGTTATTTCACATTGAAGTTATAACCGGTATCTGGGTTAGTATCTGCTAAAATGATTATTAACTAATTGGTTTTGGTATACAAATATTTGCATTGTAGATCCAATGTAAAGAGGGAATGTCTTCGTTCATGTGTTCAACCTGCGTCTTTAATCTGCGCACAGCCATTCATTTTCGAGAAACATGTATTCGAACGGAGGTAGAGCTAGCAGAAGGAGATACGATTATTAAGGAGAACGAAACAGACACTTGGAATGCTAATGATTCAGAGATAGTGCAGATTAGCGAAAATAGTGTCAAAGATTATATTTCCATATTTCCGGCCGATGATCAAAATGATCAAACAACTGTAGTTGAGCATTTGCCTCTTGAAACAGCACAACAAATGATTCAGCCCATATATGCACCGACTGCAGATTCAAATAGTATTGCATTGGGTGCTCAAATTTATGAGGATCTTCTGAATGAATACAGGGGTAAGAAAAGGATAACAGTATCACGACAAAGAGAAGTAACTGCAACCAGACAGAGAAAAGTGGTAAAAAAACGAAAACGGAAGCCTCGGGATCCTAAACCGAAACGTCCGAAGCGCACAAAAGAGGAAAGAAATCGCATACGTCGTGAGCAAATCCGAGCCATGCCCTTGAATCATGTGTGCGATCAGTGCGGCGCCTCGTTTCGGGTGAGATGCAATTTAACGATCCATATGTTGCGGCATTCGCGCACAAAGAACTATCCTTGTTCCGAGTGCCCCAAGAAGTTCTACGATGCCTACATGCGAAATATTCATATACGTGTGCGACACAGAGGCGAATTGCCATTTGAATGTAATTTTTGTAGGAAAGCATTTAGCTCGTCCAATACGCGCTATCTGCATGAAAAGTAGGTGAAAAATGCAAATAGTAAATGAAATGAATCAAAATTGTACATCTTTAATATACAAATGGCTTTTTGCAGAAAGATTCACGGAGCATCTCCACGTATTCACAGAAACTTGAACAGATTGAACAAACGAATCGAGCTTAAAAATGATCAGCAGGAGAATCTATCTCAGGATGGGCTAGGACAAAAGGAAAACGTTCGCCACTCGTGTACATATTGCAATAAGAGCTATGCGACAAAATATGCACTCAATTGGCATATCAATACACACATGGGAATCACGCCTTTTAAATGCAAGCTGTGCGACATGAGCTTTGCAGATCCCCAATCGAAAAAGAAGCACGAAATGAAGCATGATAGTAAACGTCCCTTCGAGTGCGACATTTGTCTTAAGGGGTTCTATGTACGCAGCAAGTTAAAGGAGCACGAACGAATTCACACGGGTGAACGGCCCTATAGGTTTGACAATTCAATATTTAACTTAACGTTCTTATTATTTTGTTTTGATATTTTTTAAAATATTGAATTATTTTAGGTGTGATGTTTGCAATGCTTTCTTCCGATACAAGTTCAATTTATGCTCGCATCAATTTAGCAAAATGCATAAGGAGAATCTACAAAAGTTGACAAAGGTTGAAGTGATCGAAGATTCGAATTAAACCGAGATAGTGGGACTAATGGGAATAATGGACAACAATTTGTTTTAAGATATCTAAAATATACTGCGCATTATTTTTGTATTTATTTTTTATTACAAACACGTCTCAAAATGAGAGAACATCTATTTTCATGATGTAACATCTAAGTTTAGCGATTTCTTTTGTTTTAATTGGGATTTTTTACTTTTTAGCCGCGCGTTAGTAATATGATTTGATGAATTTATATGCTGAGTTAAATTGCCGGCACGCAGGAACCAGAGATCACAGACGTCACAGCTTTGGAAAACATGGGAAATTGAATTAACAAATTAAAGGTTTTAAATTAATTAGACTCACTGAAATGTGCGTTCACCTCGCTTAATGAGCTCCGTTTTTGATTGCGGAGCTCGACCCTTCTTGCAAGCTTCACTGTAAATCAAGGAGTTTTAGTTTCATATATCCTGTTCGCAAGCTTCAGTTTACTCACCGTTCGTGTCGCACCCGCGAGCTGTTCGTACTGTATTGTAGTCCGCAGAAGGTGCATGCGTACGGACCCTCAGTATGCTTTAGCTGATGTCGTCGCAGCAAGTGCAATGTGTAACACTTTTCGTTGCATTCCTGGCACTCGTAGTTCTTAGTGCCGGTGTGTCGTAGCAAATGCACATTAAGATTGCTGCCGTCCCTGAACTGACGGCCACAGTGCTCACAAATGCAAGGGCGCGCTGAGGCCCATTGTCTCTCACGGTCCACAATACGCTTCGGCTGTTTCTCATTTGTTAGTTTAATGTACATTGTTCTCTTGCCCACACGCATAGTGCACTTGCGGCCACTATTTTTCGCCTTTGTATTTGGCTCAATGTCTGCTTGAGTTTTTAATTTACCTGCAGGCTGGGCAGTTGGAGAGTTGGAAGATCCCTCACTGGGCAGTCTCTCTATATCCTCATCAAATGATATATCAGCATAGCCATCGAAATCCGGTTGATCGTCATAATAACATTCGCTAATCTCTTCGGTGTCCTCGTGCAGCTCATTATGAATCAAATCTTCAGATTGCATGTGTGGGGTGGTCTTTGACTGTATTTTAATATCAACACCAATATCTGCTTCTTCAATTCTAAGCGGGTCGGAAATCTTAGCTTGGTTTGATTTTGCAGGCAAAATATCATTGTTTACGCTTAATTTGGCTTTCCGTTTAGCTAGAAAGGCTTCAATTTTCGTACAGCGTTTACGGAACGTATTTACCTTCTTTACCAGAATCTGGCACTCCTCGCATATATAAACAGGAAAGCCGGCAACGTTTTCCATCTAAAAGAAACAAATTTAGAATTTTATTCGAATTTAATTTGAACCATTGTATCAGTACCCAGCAATTTGTTATGTTGCGCACGCAGTGTAAGAGGCGTCGACCCATTGGTGAGAAGACGTTGGTGCAACTTTCTTCGTTCATCGTTTTGCCACAAGTTCGGCAAAAATCTTCCATTTCGTTCAAATCCACAAAAAATAATTGTTAAATTTGTTAAACTCAGAGATGTTGACAAAGCGGCCAAGTTACTATAACACTAAAATACTTTTTTATGAAATATACTAAAAAATACATATGGAAATGTCAAAAATATACTGTTAAAAAATATATACTGTGCCAAGAAATTAATAAGTAG
>JAWNPC010000614.1:0-33189 GCA_035045365.1 Drosophila leonis
AAGTATTGATAATTTACATGGAGATTAAATGAATTTTAAATCTAATTGAATACGTTTACAATTACAGATATGCATGATTTGTTGGCATGGCTGAATCTTCCTTCAATGGCAGCTCGTCGTTACTTGCATATTGCACAGGGTAAGTATACAATATACGGCAGTTGGTTTATATTATTTATAATTAATATATGTTATTTTTATTTTTATTTTTATGTGATACTTGCGGCATCCAAGGGCATCACAGGACCAGCAGGCATCATCGGTGGACCGGGATTGGTCCTCAGTGGCAGCTCGTATTGCACAGGGTAAGTATGCAATATACAGCAGTTGATATATATTGTTTTTAATCAATTTATGCTATTTTTTATACCCTGAACCCATTGAAAATGGGAAATCAGGGTATAATGGTTTTGTTAAAATGTCAAATGTATGTAACAGGCAGAAGGAGGCGTGGCAGACCCCATAAAGTATATATATTCTTAATCAGGACGACGAGCTGAGTCGATATAGCCATGTCCGTCTGTCCGTCTGTCCGTCTGTCCGTCTGTCCGTCTGTCCGTCTGTCCGTCCGTCCGTATGTGTGAACGCGTCGATTTCAGAACCTATAAGAGCTAGAGACTTGAAATTTTTTTTGGAAGTCCCTGTATATCACGCGCATATCGAGTTTGTTTTAAAAAATCGATAACTTTTCCCGTTCTTTTGTTATCGATTAAAAACCTTATCGAAATGAAGTTAATAAATTATATCTCGTACATGTTTGAAGCTAGAGTCTCCAAATTTTGCATTTAGTTTCATTTATATTTTATACAATTTCGGTTTTTGTTAGATTTTGGATATTGGCTCAAAAATTTTTCAAAAATTTTCAAATTGAAGGTTAATTGCAAATTTAGCCAATATGTGAATGAGTTTGAAATTTTATACAACTGCAAGATATTCAATATTATATGTAGATCATATGCTGAAAATTTCTTCGAAATCCATTAAGTATCACAGAAGTAATTAAACATAACGTTTTGTCAATTGCAACATGTGACCAGAAACCCACCCCGTTTTCATATTTTCTATACATGTGCACACATACATTGAGACATTCGATTGCGGGCATTCTTGTCTGTTCTAAGAATCACAACAATAACAGCTGACTGCGTGAATTTTGTTATAATTCTAAACTGCCGTTAGTTCAAATTTGCTACTGCTTGTCTAAGCAGTGCAGTGGCGGTGTTGATAGAAGCGGGGCACGTCGTGCCTTGCAGGTCTGGGTACAAACCCAGCCGATGTCAAATATTTTTATGTCGTATTTTCTTAATATTTTTTTTTTTTTTCTTATTAAATTATTATTACTCTTTAAAAATTATATTAAATTCTTTAAAAATAAAAACATGCTATTTGATTGTGAAAGTGCAAGATTAGCCATTTAATTAAATTTTGTATAAGTTTGTAATGTATACAAGATACGGAATATATTTAAAAACGCATATCGGACGGGGTTCAGGGGATCTCCTAGTCGGGTACCCCCGACTAGAGTTTTCTTACTTGTTTCTATACATGTGCACACATACATTGAGACATTCGAATGCGAGCATTCTTGTCTGTTCTAAGAATCACAACAATAACAGCTGACTGTTTGAATTTTGTTATAATTCTTAGCTGCCTTTAGTTTCAAATTTGCTACTGCTTGTCTAAGCAGTGCGGTGGTGGTGTTGATAGAAGCGGGGCACGTCGTGCCTTACAGGTCTGGGTTCAAACCCAGCCGATGTCAAATATTTTTATGTCGTATTTTCTTAATATTTTATTTATTTTTTTTTTTTTTATTAAATTATTATTACTCTTTAAAAATTATATTAAATTCTTTAAAAATAAAAACATTCTATTTGATTGTGAAAGTGCAAGATTAGCAATTTAATTAAATTTTGTATAAGTTTGTGATGTATACAAGATACGGAATATATTTAAAAACGCATATCGGACGGGGTTCAGGGGATCTCCTAGTCGGGTACCCCCGACTTGAGTTTTCTTACTTGTTATACCCTGAACCCATTGAAAATGGGAAATCAGGGTATAATGGTTTTGTTAAAATGTCAAATGTATGTAACAGGCAGAAGGAGGCGTGGCAGACCCCATAAAGTATATATATTCTTGATCAGGACGACGAGCTGAGTCGATATAGCCATGTCCGTCTGTCCGTCTGTCCGTCTGTCCGTCTGTCCGTCTGTCCGTCCGTCCGTATGTGTGAACGCGTCGATTTCAGAACCTATAAGAGCTAGAGACTTGAAATTTTTTTTTGGAAGTCCCTGTATATCACGCGCATATCGAGTTTGTTTTAAAAAATCGATAACTTTTCCCGTTCTTTTGTTATCGATTAAAAACCTTATCGAAATGAAGTTAATAAATTATATCTCGTACATGTTTGAAGCTAGAGTCTCCAAATTTTGCATTTAGTTTCATTTATATTTTATACAATTTCGGTTTTTGTTAGATTTTGGATATTGTTTCAAAATTTTTCAAAAATTTTCAAATTGAAGGTTAATTGCAAATATAGCCAATATGTGAATGAGTTTGCAATTTTATACAACTGCAATATTATATGTAGGTCATATGCTGAAAATTTCATTGAAATCCATTAAGTATCACAGAAGTAATTAAACAAAACGTTTTGTCAATTGCAACATGTGACCAGAAACCCACCCCTGTTTTCATTTTTATACCCTGAACCCATTGAAAATGGGAAATCAGGGTATAATGGTTTTGTTAAAATGTCAAATGTATGTAACAGGCAGAAGGAGGCGTGGCAGACCCCATAAAGTATATATTTTCTTAATCAGGACGACGAGCTGAGTCGATATAGCCATGTCCGTCTGTCCGTCTGTCCGTCTGTCCGTCTGTCCGTCTGTCCGTCTGTCCGTCCGTCCGTATGTGTGAACGCGTCGATTTCAGAACCTATAAGAGCTAGAGACTTGAAATTTTTTTTTGGAAGTCCCTGTATATCACGCGCATATCGAGTTTGTTTTAAAAAATCGATAACTTTTCCCGTTCTTTTGTTATCGATTAAAAACCTTATCGAAATGAAGTTAATAAATTATATCTCGTACATGTTTGAAGCTAGAGTCTCCAAATTTTGCATTTAGTTTCATTTATATTTTATACAATTTCGGTTTTTGTTAGATTTTGGATATTGGCTCAAAAATTTTTCAAAAATTTTCAAATTGAAGGTTAATTGCAAATTTAGCCAATATGTGAATGAGTTTGAAATTTTATACAACTGCAAGATATTCAATATTATATGTAGATCATATGCTGAAAATTTCTTCGAAATCCATTAAGTATCACAGAAGTAATTAAACATAACGTTTTGTCAATTGCAACATGTGACCAGAAACCCACCCCGTTTTCATATTTTCTATACATGTGCACACATACATTGAGACATTCGATTGCGGGCATTCTTGTCTGTTCTAAGAATCACAACAATAACAGCTGACTGCGTGAATTTTGTTATAATTCTAAACTGCCGTTAGTTCAAATTTGCTACTGCTTGTCTAAGCAGTGCAGTGGCGGTGTTGATAGAAGCGGGGCACGTCGTGCCTTGCAGGTCTGGGTACAAACCCAGCCGATGTCAAATATTTTTATGTCGTATTTTCTTAATATTTTTTTTTTTTTTCTTATTAAATTATTATTACTCTTTAAAAATTATATTAAATTCTTTAAAAATAAAAACATGCTATTTGATTGTGAAAGTGCAAGATTAGCCATTTAATTAAATTTTGTATAAGTTTGTAATGTATACAAGATACGGAATATATTTAAAAACGCATATCGGACGGGGTTCAGGGGATCTCCTAGTCGGGTACCCCCGACTAGAGTTTTCTTACTTGTTTCTATACATGTGCACACATACATTGAGACATTCGAATGCGAGCATTCTTGTCTGTTCTAAGAATCACAACAATAACAGCTGACTGTTTGAATTTTGTTATAATTCTTAGCTGCCTTTAGTTTCAAATTTGCTACTGCTTGTCTAAGCAGTGCGGTGGTGGTGTTGATAGAAGCGGGGCACGTCGTGCCTTACAGGTCTGGGTTCAAACCCAGCCGATGTCAAATATTTTTATGTCGTATTTTCTTAATATTTTATTTATTTTTTTTTTTTTTATTAAATTATTATTACTCTTTAAAAATTATATTAAATTCTTTAAAAATAAAAACATTCTATTTGATTGTGAAAGTGCAAGATTAGCAATTTAATTAAATTTTGTATAAGTTTGTGATGTATACAAGATACGGAATATATTTAAAAACGCATATCGGACGGGGTTCAGGGGATCTCCTAGTCGGGTACCCCCGACTTGAGTTTTCTTACTTGTTATATTTCAGGTATTAGTGGCAGCCTCCAAGAGTCATCTAAGGGCATCACAGGACCAGCAGGCATCATCGGTGGACCGGAATTGGCCCTCAGTAGCAGCTCGTCTTCAGGTACGTATTGCACAGGGTAAGTATGCAATATACGGCAGTTGATATATATTGTTTATAATCAATTTATGCTATTTTTGTATACTTCAGGTATTAGTGGCAGCCTCCAAGCGTCATCTAAAGGCATCACAGGACCAGCAGGCATCATCGGTGGGCCGGGATTGGTCTTCAGTGGCAGCTCGTATTGCACAGGGTAAGTATGCAATATACAGCAGTTGATATATATTGTTTATAATCAATTTATGCTATTTTTTTATATTACAAGTATTAGTAGCAGCCTCCAAGAGTCATCTAAAGGCATCACAGGACCAACAGGTATCATCGGTGGACCGGGATTGGTCCTCAGTGGCAGCTCGTATTGCACAGGGTAAGTATGCAATATACAGCAGTCGATATATATTGTTTTTAATCAATTTATGCTTTTTTTTATTTCAGGTATTAGTGGCAGTTTCCAAGAGTCATCTAAAGGCATCACAGGACCAGCAGGCATCATCGGTGGACCGGAATTGGCCCTCAGTAGCAGCTCGTCTTCAGATACGTATTGCACAGGGTAAGTATACAATATACAGCAGTTGGTATATATTGTTTATAATCAATTTATGCTTTTTTTTATTTCAGGTATTAGTGGTAGTTTCCAAGAGTCATCTAAAGGCATCACAGGACCAGCAGGCATCATCGGTGAACCAAAATTGGCCCTCAGTAGCAGCTCGTCTTCAGATACGTATTGCACAGGGTAAGTATACAATATACAGCAGTTGATATATATTGTTTATAATCAATTTATGCTATTTTTTTATATTTCAGGTATTAGTGGCAGCCTCCAAGAGTCATCTAAGGGCATAACAGGACCAGCAGGCATCATCGGTGGACCGGAATTGGCCCTCAGTAGCAGCTCGTCTTCAGATACGTATTGCACAGGGTAAGTATGCAATATACAGCAATTGATATATATTGTTTATAATCAATTTATGCTATTTTTTTATATTTCAGGTATTAGTGGCAGCCTCCAAGAGTCATCTAAGGGCATAACAGGACCAGCAGGCATCATCGGTGGACCGGAATTGGCCCTCAGTAGCAGCTCGTCTTCAGGTACGTATTGCACCAGGTGCGCGAAATAAGTAACTGGGACAGTACGTTGAAAAAGATAATAACTGAACCGATCAAGATTTTTCAAAAAAGTCAATTGGTGTTTAAGCTTCATAAATTAAATAACTTTTGAAAATATTATAAAAAAATTAAACAAAATATTTTCAAACGAAATAAGTAACTGGGACAGAATACTTTGCTTTCATTTGTGGATAGATAACCACGTGCTATTTGAACTTTTAATAAGCATTTTTGTTTAAAGTATTAAAATAAATAATATTAAGTGAGTTTTAATTTTGAATTAATTCTTAATGACTTTTTGTACAAAGATATGTCGAGTTTCGCCCGATTAACTGATGAAGAGCGTGGCAGAATTGTGGCTCTGCGTAATAAGGGGATGTAAATTTTCAAAATAGCAGACAATGGCAACAGAAATAAGAATACTGTAAAAAATTTACTCAAAGCCCCGGAAAATTATGGGATAAACCACCGTTTTGGTCGCATACCATGGGTTGACAACCGGGTCTAAAGACGAATCAAAAATCTAGCGGTCAAAGAATGTATCAGAACATCTCAAATACGGAGTAATTTGTCTCTGCGGACATCCACGAGACGTATGCAACAAATTTTGAAGCGCTCAGAAAATGTTTCATACGAAAATAAACTACTGAAACCATAGCTACTGCCAAGGCACAAAGCTGCTAGATTACAGTTTGCCAACAGATACAAATTTTGGGACATTGAGTCCCAAAATATTTTGTGATGAGAAAAAGTTCAATTTAGATGTGCGAACACTAAAAAAAGTCCATTTACGAAGGGTTTTTAATGTGTCCAGAAATTTTCACGGACGGTCCTTAATGATATAGGCAGTGTTCGGATATAATGTAAAGACTTCAATTTGTTTTATAATGCATAGAATGAATGCACAAAGCTATGTTGAACTGTTAGAGTCTGTTTTAATGCTATTTGGAGAGGATCATTACTGTGAGGATTAGACTTTACAGCAGGATAGTGCGCCCATCCGCACAGCAAAGTTCACGAAGGCTTATCTTAAAGGCTCAGAAATGCCTGTTTTAGAGTGGCCACCACGCAGTCCGGACTTAAATCCGATAGAAAATCTGTGGGGCATCTTGACTCAATGGGTTTATACCAACGGGAAGCAATTTGGAAATTTAATTTAATTAAAAAATGCCATTGTCCAAGAATGGGAAAAATTGGACATCCAAATGCTCCAAAACCCGATTAATTCAATGCCAGCGCGAAAAATTAAAGTGTTAAAAAACAAAGGGTGCTCTATTTAAAATTAATTTTGGCTTTTAAGCATTTTGTATTGATTTTTGTTTACTTTTTACAGTTTTAAGATACAAATCATCGGTGGACCGAAATTGGCCGTCAGTAGCAGATCGTCTTCAGGTACGTATTGCACAGGGTAAGTATACAATATACGGCAGTTGGTTTATATTATTTATAATTAATATGTTTTTTTTTTTCATTTTTATGTGATACTTGCGGCATTAAGGGAATCACAGGACCAGCAGGCATCATCGGTGGACCGGGATTGGTCCTCAGTGGCAGCTCGTATTGCACAGGGTAAGTATGCAATATACAGCAGTTGATATATATTGTTTATAATCAATTTATGCTATTTTTTTATATATTTCAGGTATTAGTGGCAGACTCCAAGAGTCGTCTAAGGGCATCACAGGACCAGCAGGCATCATCGGTGGACTGGAATTGGCCCTCAGTAGCAGCTCGGCCTCAGATACGTATTGCACAGGGTAAGTATGCAATATACAGCAGTTGATATATATTTTTTATAATCAATTTATGCTATTTCTTTATATATCAAGTATTAGTGGCAGCCTCCAAGAGTCATCTAACGGCATCACAGGACCAGCAGGCATCATCGGTGGACCGGAATTGGCCCTCAGTAGCAGCTCGTCTTCAGGTACGTATTGCACAGGGTAAGTATGCAATATACAGCAGTTGATATTTATTGTTTATAATCAATTTATGCTATTTTTTTATATTTCAAGTATTAGTGGCAGCCTCCAAGAGTCATCTAAGGGCATCACAGGACCAGCAGGCATCATCGGTGGACCGGAATTGGCCCTCAGTAGCAGCTCGTCTTCAGGTACGTATTGCACAGAGTAAGTATACAATATACGGCAGTTGGTTTTTTATTATTTATAATTAATATATGTTTTCTTTTTTTCATTTTTATGTGATACTTGCGGCATTCAAGGCCATCACAGGACCAGCAGACATCATCGGTGGACCGGGATTGGTCCTCAGTGGCAGCTCGTATTGCACAGGGTAAGTATACAATATACAGCAGTCGATATATATTGTTTTTAATCAATTTATGCTATTTTTTTATATTTCAGTTATTAGTGGCAGCCTCCAAGAGTCATCTAAGGGCATCACAGGACCAGCAGGCATCATCGGTGGACCGGGATTGGTCCTTAGTGACAGCTCGTATTGCACAGAGTAAGTATACAATATACAGCAGTTGATATATATTGTTTATAATCAACTTATGCTATTTTTTTTTATTTCAGGTATTAGTGGCAGCCTCCAAGAGTCATCTAAGGGCATCACAGGACCAGCAGGCATCATCGGTGGACCGGAATTGGCCCTCAGTAGCAGCTCGTCTTCAGGTACGTATTGCACAGGGTAAGTATGCAATATACGGCAGTTGGTTTTTATTATTTATAATTAATTTATGCTATTTTTTTATATTTAAGGT
Source organism: Drosophila leonis (assembly GCA_035045365.1). NCBI lineage: Eukaryota > Metazoa > Arthropoda > Insecta > Diptera > Drosophilidae > Drosophila > Drosophila leonis. The sequence goes on from JAWNPC010000614.1 coordinate 8,300, forward strand.
ATTAGTGGCAGCCTCCAAGAGTCATCTAAGGGCATCACAGGACCAGCAGGCATCATCGGTGGACCGGGATTGGTCCTCAGTGTCAGCTCGTATTGCACAGGGTAAGTATACAATATACAGCAGTTGATATATATTGTTTATAATCAACTTATGCTATTTTTTTTTATTTCAGGTATTAGTGGCAGCCTCCAAGAGTCATCTAAGGGCATCACAGGACCAGCAGGCATCATCGGTGGACCGGAATTGGCCCTCAGTAGCAGCTCGTCTTCAGGTACGTATTGCACAGGGTAAGTATACAATATACGGCAGTTTGTTTATATTATTTATAATTAATATATGTTTTCTTTTTTTCATTTTTATGTGATACTTGCGGCATTCAAGGCCATCACAGGACCAGCAGGCATCATCGGTGGACCGGGATTGGTCCTCAGTGGCAGCTCGTATTGCACAGGGTAAGTATACAATATACAGCAGTTGATATATATTGTTTATAATCAATTTATGCTTTTTTTTAATTCAGGTATTAGTGGCAGTTTCCAAGAGTCATTTAAGGCCATATCTGGACCAGCAGGCATCATCGGTGGACCGGAATTGGCCCTCAGTAGCAGCTCGTCTTCACGTACGTATTGCACAGGGTAAGTATACAATATACGGCAGTTGGTTTATATTATTTATAATTAATATATGTTTTCTTTTTTCATTTTTATGTGATACTTGCGGCATTCAAGGCCATCACAGGACCAGCAGGCATCATCGGTGGACCGGGCTTGGTCCTCAGTGGCAGCTCGTATTGCACAGGGTAAATATACAATATACAGCAGTTGATATATATTGTTTATAATCAATTTATGCTATTTTTTTATATTTCAGGTATTAGTGGCAGCCTCCAAGAGTCATCTAAGGGCATCACAGGACCAGCAGGCATCATCGGTGGACCGGGATTGGTCCTCAGTGACTGCTCGTATTGCACAGAGTAAGTATGCAATATACAGCAGTTGATATATATTGTTTATAATCAATTTATGCTATTTTTGTATACTTCAGGTATTAGTGGCAGCCTCCAAGAGTCATCTAAGGGCATCACAGGACCAGCAGGCATCATCGGTGGACCGGAATTGGCCCTCAGTGTCAGCTCGTATTGCACAGGGTAAGTATGCAATATACAGCAGTTGATATACATATATTGTTTATAATCAATTTATGCTATTTTTTTTATATTTCAGGTATAAGTGGCAGTCTCCAAGAGTCATCTAAGGGCATCACAGGACCAGCAGGCATCATCGGTGGACCGGAATTGGCCCTCAGTAGCAGCTCGTCTTCAGGTCCGTATTGCACAGGGTAAGTATGCAATATACGGCAGTTGGTTTTTTATTATTTATAATTAATATATGTTATTTTTTTTCATTTTTATGTGATACTTGTGGCATCCAAGGGCATCAAAGGACCAGCTGGCATCATCGGTGGACCGGGATTGGTCCTCAGTGGCAGCTCGTATTGCACAGGGTAAGTATGCAATATACAGCAGTTGATATATATTGTTTATAATCAACTTATGCTATTTTTGTATATATCAGGTATTATTGGCAGCCTCCAAGAGTCATCTAAAGGCATCACAGGACCAGCAGGCACCATCGGTGGACCGGGATTGGTCCTTAGTGGCAGCTCGTATTGCACAGGGTAAGTATACAATATACAGCAGTTGATATATATTGTTTTTAATCAATTTATGCTATTTTTTTATATTTCAGTTATTAGTGGCAGCCTCCAAGAGTCATCTAAGGGCATCACAGGACCAGCAGGCATCATCGGTGGACCGGGATTGGTCCTTAGTGACAGCTCGTATTGCACAGAGTAAGTATACAATATACAGCAGTTGATATATATTGTTTATAATCAACTTATGCTATTTTTTTTTATTTCAGGTATTAGTGGCAGCCTCCAAGAGTCATCTAAGGGCATCACAGGACCAGCAGGCATCATCGGTGGACCGGAATTGGCCCTCAGTAGCAGCTCGTCTTCAGGTACGTATTGCACAGGGTAAGTATGCAATATACGGCAGTTGGTTTTTATTATTTATAATTAATTTATGCTATTTTTTTATATTTAAGGTATTAGTGGCAGCCTCCAAGAGTCATCTAAGGGCATCACAGGACCAGCAGGCATCATCGGTGGACCGGGATTGGTCCTCAGTGTCAGCTCGTATTGCACAGGGTAAGTATACAATATACAGCAGTTGATATATATTGTTTATAATCAATTTATGCTATTTTTATACCCTGAACCCATTGAAAATGGGAAATCAGGGTATAATGGTTTTGTTAAGCTGCCAAATGTATGTAACAGGCAGAAGGGGGCATGGCAGACCCCATAAAGTATATATATTCTTGATCAGGGAGACGAGCTGAGTCGATTTAGCCCTGTCCGTCTGTCTGTCTGTCTTTCCGTCTGTCCGTCTGTCCGTATGTATGAACGCGTCGATATCAGAACATATAAGAGCTAGAGACTTGAAATTTTTTTTTTGGAAGTCCCTGTATAGCACGCGCATATCGCGTTTGTTTTAGAAAATCGATAACTATTCCCGTTCTTTTGTTATCGATTAAAAACCTTATCGAACTGAAGTAAATAAGTTATATCTCGTACATCTTTAGAGCTAGAATCTCCAAATTTTGCATTTAGTTTCATTTATATTTTATACAATTTCGGTTTTTGTTAGATTTTGGATATTGGTTCAAAATTTTTCAAAAATTTTCAAATTGAAGGTTAGTTGCAAATATAGCCAATATGTGAATGACTTTGCAATTTTAGACAACTGACAAATATTCAATATAATATTTAGATCATATGCTGAAAATTTCATTGAAATCCATTAAGTATCACAGAAGTAATTAAACAAAACGTTTTGTCAATTGCGACATGTGACCAGAAACCCACCCCTGTTTTCATTTTATCTATACATGTGCACACATACATTGAGACATTCGAATGCGAGCATTCTTGTCTGTTCTAAGAATCACAACAATAACAGCTGACTGCGTGAATTTTGTTATAATTCTTAGCTGCCTTTAGTTTCGAATTTGCTACTGCTTGTCTAAGCAGTGCAGTGGCGGTGTTGATAGAAGCGGGGCACGCCGTGCCGTGCGCGCAGATCTGGGATCGAGCCCCGCCGATGTCAAATATTTTATGTCGTATTTTCTTAATTTTTTATTTTTTTCTTTTATTAAATTATTATTACTCTTTAAAAATTATATTATATTCTTTAAAAAAAACATGCTTTTTGATTGTGAAAGTGCAAGATTAGCAATTTAATTAAATTTTGTATAAGTTTGTGATGTATACAAGAAACGGAATATATTTAAAAACGCAGATCGGACGGGGTTCAGGGGATCTCCTAGTCGGGTACCACCGACTAGAGTTTTCTTACTTGTTTATATTTCAGGTATTAGTGGCAGCCTCCTAGAGTCATCTAAGGGCATCACAGGACCAGCAGGCATCATCGGTGGACCGGAATTGGCCCTCAGTAGCAGCTCGTCTTCAGGTACGTATTGCACAGTGTAAGTATACAATATACGGCAGTTGATATATATTGTTTATAATCAATTTTTGCTTTTTTTTGTATATTTCAGGTATTAGTGGCAGCCTCCAAGAGTCATCTAAGGGCATTACAGGACCAGCAGGCATCATCGGTGGACCGGGATTGGTCCTCAGTGTCAGCTCGTATTGCACAGGGTAAGTATGCAATATACAGCAGTTGATATACATATATTGTTTATAATCAATTTATGCTATTTTTTTATACCCTGAACCCATTGAAAATGGGAAATCAGGGTATAATGGTTTTGTTAAATGTATGTAACAGGCAGAAGGAGGCGTGGCAGACCCCATAAAGTATATATATTCTTGATCAGGGTGACGAACTGAGTCGATTTAGCCCTGTCCGTCTGTCTGTCTGTCCGTCCGTCCGTCCGTCCGTCCGTCCGTCCGTCCGTCCGTCCGTCCGTCTGTCCGTATGTATGAACGCGTCGATCTCAGAACCTATAAGAGCTAGAGACTTGAATTTTTTTTTTGGAAGTCCCTGAATAGCAGGCGCAGATCAAGTTTGTTTCAAACAATCGATAACTTATACCGTTTTAATGTTATCGATTAAAAACCTTATCGAAAGACAGTATTTTAATTCTATCTCGTACATCTTTTTAGCTAGAGCCTAAAAATTTTGCATTTAGTTTCATTTATATTTTATACAATTTCGGTTTTTGTAGCATTTTGGAAATTAGTTAAAAATTTAAAAAAAATTTTCAACATGACGTTTAGTTACAAATATAGCCGAAATGTGAATGAGTTTGCGATTTTAGACAACTGCCAAATATTCAATATAATATGTTAATCATATGCTGAAAATTTCATTGAATTCCATTGAGTATCACAGAAGTAATTAAACAAAACGTTTTGTTAATTGCAACATGTGACCAGAAACCCACCCCTGTTTTCATTTTTTCTATACATGTGCACACATACATTGAGACATTCGAATGCGAGCATTCTTGTCTGTTCTAAGAATCACAACAATTACAGCTGACTGCTTAAGTTTTGATATAATTCTTAACTGCCTTTAGTCTCAAATTTGCTACTGCTTGTCTAAGCAGTGCAATGGCGGTGTTAATAGAAGCGAGGGACGAAGTGCCTTGCAGGTCTGGGTTCAAACCTCGCTGATGTCAAAACTTTTTTATTGCTTTTTGTTTTCACACACACAATGGTGGTGTCGCGGTAGAGGTGATGCGCTTTGATCAGTAGATGTTGGTTCGACTCCAGGTGGAGAAATGTCAGATTTTCTTAATTTTTTATTTTTTTCTTTTATTAAATTATTATTACTATTATTAAAAAAAAAAAACTACCTTTTTGACAAAAATGCTATTTGATTGTGAAAGTGCAAGATTGGCAATTTAATTAAATTTTGTATAAGTTTGTGATGTATACAAGATACGGAATATATATAAAAACGCAGATCGGACGGGGTTCAGGGGATCTCCTAGTCGGGCACCCCCGACTAGAGTTTTGTCACTTGTTTATATTTCAGGTATTAGTGGCAGCCTCCAAGAGTCATCTAAGGGCATCACAGGACCAGCAGGCATCATCGGTGGACCGGGATTGGTCCTCAGTGGCAGCTCGTATTGCACAGGGTAAGTATGCAATATACAGCAGTTGATATATATTGTTTATAATCAACTTATGCTATTTTTTTTTATTTCAGGTATTAGTGGCAGCCTCCAAGAGTCATCTAAGGGCATCACAGGACCAGCAGGCATCATCGGTGGACCGGAATTGGCCCTCAGTAGCAGCTCGTCTTCAGGTACGTATTGCACAGGGTAAGTATGAAATATACAGCAGTTGATATATATTGTTTATAATCAATTTATGCTATTTTTTTATGTCAGGTATTAGTGGCAGCCTCCAAGAGTCATCTAAGGGCATCACAGGACCAGCAGGCATCATCGGTGGACCGGGATTGGTCCTTAGTGACAGCTCGTATTGCACAGAGTAAGTATGCAATATACAGCAGTTGATATATATTGTTTATAATCAATTTATGCTATTTTTTATATTTCAGGTATTAGTGGCAGCCTCCAAGAGTCATCTAAGGGCATCACAGGACCAACAGGTATCATCGGTGGACCGGGATTGGTCCTCAGTGGCAGCTCGTATTGCACAGGGTAAGTATGCAATATACAGCAGTCGATATATATTGTTTTTAATCAATTTATGCTTTTTTTTTATTTCAGGTATTAGTGGCAGTTTCCAAGAGTCATCTAAAGGCATCACAGGACCAGCAGGCATCATCGGTGGACCGGAATTGGCCCTCAGTAGCAGCTCGTCTTCAGATACGTATTGCACAGGGTAAGTATACAATATACAGCAGTTGGTATATATTGTTTATAATCAATTTATGCTTTTTTTTATTTCAGGTATTAGTGGTAGTTTCCAAGAGTCATCTAAAGGCATCACAGGACCAGCAGGCATCATCGGTGAACCAAAATTGGCCCTCAGTAGCAGCTCGTCTTCAGATACGTATTGCACAGGGTAAGTATACAATATACAGCAGTTGATATATATTGTTTATAATCAATTTATGCTATTTTTTTATATTTCAAGTATTAGTGGCAGCCTCCAAGAGTCATCTAAGGGCATCACAGGACCAGCAGGCATCATCGGTGGACCGGAATTGGCCCTCAGTAGCAGCTCGTCTTCAGGTACGTATTGCACAGAGTAAGTATACAATATACGGCAGTTGGTTTTTTATTATTTATAATTAATATATGTTTTCTTTTTTTCATTTTTATGTGATACTTGCGGCATTCAAGGCCATCACAGGACCAGCAGACATCATCGGTGGACCGGGATTGGTCCTCAGTGGCAGCTCGTATTGCACAGGGTAAGTATACAATATACAGCAGTCGATATATATTGTTTTTAATCAATTTATGCTATTTTTTTATATTTCAGTTATTAGTGGCAGCCTCCAAGAGTCATCTAAGGGCATCACAGGACCAGCAGGCATCATCGGTGGACCGGGATTGGTCCTTAGTGACAGCTCGTATTGCACAGAGTAAGTATACAATATACAGCAGTTGATATATATTGTTTATAATCAACTTATGCTATTTTTTTTTATTTCAGGTATTAGTGGCAGCCTCCAAGAGTCATCTAAGGGCATCACAGGACCAGCAGGCATCATCGGTGGACCGGAATTGGCCCTCAGTAGCAGCTCGTCTTCAGGTACGTATTGCACAGGGTAAGTATGCAATATACGGCAGTTGGTTTTTATTATTTATAATTAATTTATGCTATTTTTTTATATTTAAGGTATTAGTGGCAGCCTCCAAGAGTCATCTAAGGGCATCACAGGACCAGCAGGCATCATCGGTGGACCGGGATTGGTCCTCAGTGTCAGCTCGTATTGCACAGGGTAAGTATACAATATACAGCAGTTGATATATATTGTTTATAATCAACTTATGCTATTTTTTTTTATTTCAGGTATTAGTGGCAGCCTCCAAGAGTCATCTAAGGGCATCACAGGACCAGCAGGCATCATCGGTGGACCGGAATTGGCCCTCAGTAGCAGCTCGTCTTCAGGTACGTATTGCACAGGGTAAGTATACAATATACGGCAGTTTGTTTATATTATTTATAATTAATATATGTTTTCTTTTTTTCATTTTTATGTGATACTTGCGGCATTCAAGGCCATCACAGGACCAGCAGGCATCATCGGTGGACCGGGATTGGTCCTCAGTGGCAGCTCGTATTGCACAGGGTAAGTATACAATATACAGCAGTTGATATATATTGTTTATAATCAATTTATGCTTTTTTTTAATTCAGGTATTAGTGGCAGTTTCCAAGAGTCATTTAAGGCCATATCTGGACCAGCAGGCATCATCGGTGGACCGGAATTGGCCCTCAGTAGCAGCTCGTCTTCACGTACGTATTGCACAGGGTAAGTATACAATATACGGCAGTTGGTTTATATTATTTATAATTAATATATGTTTTCTTTTTTTCATTTTTATGTGATACTTGCGGCATTCAAGGCCATCACAGGACCAGCAGGCATCATCGGTGGACCGGGCTTGGTCCTCAGTGGCAGCTCGTATTGCACAGGGTAAATATACAATATACAGCAGTTGATATATATTGTTTATAATCAATTTATGCTATTTTTTTATATTTCAGGTATTAGTGGCAGCCTCCAAGAGTCATCTAAGGGCATCACAGGACCAGCAGGCATCATCGGTGGACCGGGATTGGTCCTCAGTGACTGCTCGTATTGCACAGAGTAAGTATGCAATATACAGCAGTTGATATATATTGTTTATAATCAATTTATGCTATTTTTGTATACTTCAGGTATTAGTGGCAGCCTCCAAGAGTCATCTAAGGGCATCACAGGACCAGCAGGCATCATCGGTGGACCGGAATTGGCCCTCAGTGTCAGCTCGTATTGCACAGGGTAAGTATGCAATATACAGCAGTTGATATACATATATTGTTTATAATCAATTTATGCTATTTTTTTTATATTTCAGGTATAAGTGGCAGTCTCCAAGAGTCATCTAAGGGCATCACAGGACCAGCAGGCATCATCGGTGGACCGGAATTGGCCCTCAGTAGCAGCTCGTCTTCAGGTCCGTATTGCACAGGGTAAGTATGCAATATACGGCAGTTGGTTTTTTATTATTTATAATTAATATATGTTATTTTTTTTCATTTTTATGTGATACTTGTGGCATCCAAGGGCATCAAAGGACCAGCTGGCATCATCGGTGGACCGGGATTGGTCCTCAGTGGCAGCTCGTATTGCACAGGGTAAGTATGCAATATACAGCAGTTGATATATATTGTTTATAATCAACTTATGCTATTTTTGTATATATCAGGTATTATTGGCAGCCTCCAAGAGTCATCTAAAGGCATCACAGGACCAGCAGGCACCATCGGTGGACCGGGATTGGTCCTTAGTGGCAGCTCGTATTGCACAGGGTAAGTATACAATATACAGCAGTTGATATATATTGTTTTTAATCAATTTATGCTATTTTTTTATATTTCAGTTATTAGTGGCAGCCTCCAAGAGTCATCTAAGGGCATCACAGGACCAGCAGGCATCATCGGTGGACCGGGATTGGTCCTTAGTGACAGCTCGTATTGCACAGAGTAAGTATACAATATACAGCAGTTGATATATATTGTTTATAATCAACTTATGCTATTTTTTTTTATTTCAGGTATTAGTGGCAGCCTCCAAGAGTCATCTAAGGGCATCACAGGACCAGCAGGCATCATCGGTGGACCGGAATTGGCCCTCAGTAGCAGCTCGTCTTCAGGTACGTATTGCACAGGGTAAGTATGCAATATACGGCAGTTGGTTTTTATTATTTATAATTAATTTATGCTATTTTTTTATATTTAAGGTATTAGTGGCAGCCTCCAAGAGTCATCTAAGGGCATCACAGGACCAGCAGGCATCATCGGTGGACCGGGATTGGTCCTCAGTGTCAGCTCGTATTGCACAGGGTAAGTATACAATATACAGCAGTTGATATATATTGTTTATAATCAATTTATGCTATTTTTATACCCTGAACCCATTGAAAATGGGAAATCAGGGTATAATGGTTTTGTTAAGCTGCCAAATGTATGTAACAGGCAGAAGGGGGCATGGCAGACCCCATAAAGTATATATATTCTTGATCAGGGAGACGAGCTGAGTCGATTTAGCCCTGTCCGTCTGTCTGTCTGTCTTTCCGTCTGTCCGTCTGTCCGTATGTATGAACGCGTCGATATCAGAACATATAAGAGCTAGAGACTTGAAATTTTTTTTTGGAAGTCCCTGTATAGCACGCGCATATCGCGTTTGTTTTAGAAAATCGATAACTATTCCCGTTCTTTTGTTATCGATTAAAAACCTTATCGAACTGAAGTAAATAAGTTATATCTCGTACATCTTTAGAGCTAGAATCTCCAAATTTTGCATTTAGTTTCATTTATATTTTATACAATTTCGGTTTTTGTTAGATTTTGGATATTGGTTCAAAATTTTTCAAAAATTTTCAAATTGAAGGTTAGTTGCAAATATAGCCAATATGTGAATGACTTTGCAATTTTAGACAACTGACAAATATTCAATATAATATTTAGATCATATGCTGAAAATTTCATTGAAATCCATTAAGTATCACAGAAGTAATTAAACAAAACGTTTTGTCAATTGCGACATGTGACCAGAAACCCACCCCTGTTTTCATTTTATCTATACATGTGCACACATACATTGAGACATTCGAATGCGAGCATTCTTGTCTGTTCTAAGAATCACAACAATAACAGCTGACTGCGTGAATTTTGTTATAATTCTTAGCTGCCTTTAGTTTCGAATTTGCTACTGCTTGTCTAAGCAGTGCAGTGGCGGTGTTGATAGAAGCGGGGCACGCCGTGCCGTGCGCGCAGATCTGGGATCGAGCCCCGCCGATGTCAAATATTTTATGTCGTATTTTCTTAATTTTTTATTTTTTTCTTTTATTAAATTATTATTACTCTTTAAAAATTATATTATATTCTTTAAAAAAAAAACATGCTTTTTGATTGTGAAAGTGCAAGATTAGCAATTTAATTAAATTTTGTATAAGTTTGTGATGTATACAAGAAACGGAATATATTTAAAAACGCAGATCGGACGGGGTTCAGGGGGATCTCCTAGTCGGGTACCACCGACTAGAGTTTTCTTACTTGTTTATATTTCAGGTATTAGTGGCAGCCTCCTAGAGTCATCTAAGGGCATCACAGGACCAGCAGGCATCATCGGTGGACCGGAATTGGCCCTCAGTAGCAGCTCGTCTTCAGGTACGTATTGCACAGTGTAAGTATACAATATACGGCAGTTGATATATATTGTTTATAATCAATTTTTGCTTTTTTTTGTATATTTCAGGTATTAGTGGCAGCCTCCAAGAGTCATCTAAGGGCATTACAGGACCAGCAGGCATCATCGGTGGACCGGGATTGGTCCTCAGTGTCAGCTCGTATTGCACAGGGTAAGTATGCAATATACAGCAGTTGATATACATATATTGTTTATAATCAATTTATGCTATTTTTTTATACCCTGAACCCATTGAAAATGGGAAATCAGGGTATAATGGTTTTGTTAAATGTATGTAACAGGCAGAAGGAGGCGTGGCAGACCCCATAAAGTATATATATTCTTGATCAGGGTGACGAACTGAGTCGATTTAGCCCTGTCCGTCTGTCTGTCTGTCCGTCCGTCCGTCCGTCCGTCCGTCCGTCCGTCCGTCCGTCCGTCCGTCTGTCCGTATGTATGAACGCGTCGATCTCAGAACCTATAAGAGCTAGAGACTTGAATTTTTTTTTGGAAGTCCCTGAATAGCAGGCGCAGATCAAGTTTGTTTCAAACAATCGATAACTTATACCGTTTTAATGTTATCGATTAAAAACCTTATCGAAAGACAGTATTTTAATTCTATCTCGTACATCTTTTTAGCTAGAGCCTAAAAATTTTGCATTTAGTTTCATTTATATTTTATACAATTTCGGTTTTTGTAGCATTTTGGAAATTAGTTAAAAATTTAAAAAAAATTTTCAACATGACGTTTAGTTACAAATATAGCCGAAATGTGAATGAGTTTGCGATTTTAGACAACTGCCAAATATTCAATATAATATGTTAATCATATGCTGAAAATTTCATTGAATTCCATTGAGTATCACAGAAGTAATTAAACAAAACGTTTTGTTAATTGCAACATGTGACCAGAAACCCACCCCTGTTTTCATTTTTTCTATACATGTGCACACATACATTGAGACATTCGAATGCGAGCATTCTTGTCTGTTCTAAGAATCACAACAATTACAGCTGACTGCTTAAGTTTTGATATAATTCTTAACTGCCTTTAGTCTCAAATTTGCTACTGCTTGTCTAAGCAGTGCAATGGCGGTGTTAATAGAAGCGAGGGACGAAGTGCCTTGCAGGTCTGGGTTCAAACCTCGCTGATGTCAAAACTTTTTTATTGCTTTTTGTTTTCACACACACAATGGTGGTGTCGCGGTAGAGGTGATGCGCTTTGATCAGTAGATGTTGGTTCGACTCCAGGTGGAGAAATGTCAGATTTTCTTAATTTTTTATTTTTTTCTTTTATTAAATTATTATTACTATTATTAAAAAAAAAAAACTACCTTTTTGACAAAAATGCTATTTGATTGTGAAAGTGCAAGATTGGCAATTTAATTAAATTTTGTATAAGTTTGTGATGTATACAAGATACGGAATATATATAAAAACGCAGATCGGACGGGGTTCAGGGGATCTCCTAGTCGGGCACCCCCGACTAGAGTTTTGTCACTTGTTTATATTTCAGGTATTAGTGGCAGCCTCCAAGAGTCATCTAAGGGCATCACAGGACCAGCAGGCATCATCGGTGGACCGGGATTGGTCCTCAGTGGCAGCTCGTATTGCACAGGGTAAGTATGCAATATACAGCAGTTGATATATATTGTTTATAATCAACTTATGCTATTTTTTTTTATTTCAGGTATTAGTGGCAGCCTCCAAGAGTCATCTAAGGGCATCACAGGACCAGCAGGCATCATCGGTGGACCGGAATTGGCCCTCAGTAGCAGCTCGTCTTCAGGTACGTATTGCACAGGGTAAGTATGAAATATACAGCAGTTGATATATATTGTTTATAATCAATTTATGCTATTTTTTTATGTCAGGTATTAGTGGCAGCCTCCAAGAGTCATCTAAGGGCATCACAGGACCAGCAGGCATCATCGGTGGACCGGAATTGGCCCTCAGTAGCAGCTCGTCTTCAGGTACGTATTGCACAGGGTCAGTATACAATATACGGCAGTTGATTTATATTATTTATAATTAATATATGTTATTTTTTTTTTCATTTTTATGTGATACTTGTGGCATCCAAGGGCATCACAGGACCAGCAGGCATCATCGGTGGACCGGGATTGGTCCTCAGTGGCAGCTCGTATTGCACAGGGTAAGTATGCAATATACAGCAGTTGATATATATTGTTTATAATCAATTTATGCTTTTTATACTCTGTTCCCAAAGGGAAAAAGAGTATATTGGTTTTGTGCAATGTCCGTCTTGCTGTCCGTCCGTCTGTCCGTCTGTCCGTCTGTCCGTATGAACGCAAACCATTTCGACGCTATTGAAGCTAGAGACTTGAAATTTGGAACACATACTCGTGTATACCCTCGAATTATAAAGTGTTAAGATTTTCCCGATACGCCCACTAGGGGCGTGGCAAATCGGAAAATGCATTTTCCGGTATGTCAGAAACCCTGTTAGTTGAAGTGCTAGAGAGTTGAAATTTGGAACGTATACTCGCGTTGACAACCCAAGATCAAAAAGGTATAGCGGATATATCTACGCCCATTGGGGGCGTGGCAAATCGGGTAAAACTGTATCTTCTGCAGTTTTAGAGCTAGAATGCCCAAATTTGGCATGTAAGTTACTGTTAAGATCCTATAAAGATCGATGAAAAAATTATATATCCACGCCCCTTGGGGGCGTGGCAAATCGGATCTGACTATATAGTGATTTATACATATTCTTCTATATCTCGAGCTCTATTGATGCTAGAGACTTGAAATTTGGAATACATACTCGCGTTGACAACCCACGATCAAAAAGATATGGCGGATATATCTACGCCCATAGGGGGCGTGGCAAACCGCAAAAGTTTATATCTCCTAAAGTTTTAGAGCTAGAAGCTTTAAAATTGGCTAGTTGAGTTACTGGTGACCTCCTTTATCGATGACCCAAAAATAAAAGTTACGCCCCTTTAGGGCGTGGGACACCGAAAAATACCCTGTAATTTCCACATTTTTCGAACGTAAGCTTCCAAATTTGGCATTTATGTTACCTTCGACTACTTCCAAAGATTGGCCAAAAATAACGAGTCCACGCCAATTGGGGGCGTGGCAAATCGGATCTGAATATCTAGATTTTGCACAAAATTTCCTTTTATATCTCCTAAAGTTTTAGAGCTAAAAGCTTTAAAATTGGCTAATTGAGTTACTGGTGACCTCCTCTATCGATGACCCAAAAATAATGGTTACGCCCCTTTAGGGCGTGGCGCACCGAAAAATACCCTGTAATTTCCACATTTTTGGAAGGTAAGCTTCCAAATTTTGCTGTTACGTCAATTTAGACTCCTTAGAATTGGCCAAAAATTACATGTCTACGACCGCTGGTGGCGTGGCAAATTGGAATTTTATTTTGCAGAGCTCTTGAGTTAAAATTGCAGCAGAATCACCATCACAAGAATAATCCGGTAGGTGGCGCTAAACGGCAATAAGCATGTACCGCCTACATAAATAAGTAGGCAGAAAAAATTGTAAGAGACAAATAAATATATGTATTTCAATTTAATATTTAAATAATTGACCATCTAATATTAATATAGTTTTCCATAGCCTAGGTCAGTTATTTCGTTATTTTCGTATGTTGGCAATGCTTCAGACGATCCCAAGTGGCACTGTTAAAAGACTCAATTGGTTATGTAAAGAAAATCAATCACACTTTCAAATTAACAGACAACTCTTAAGTTAACAGACTGTTTTGCATAAAAATTATAAAATGCATGGTGCAGTTATATTTTTTTGTCTAGCTCATAAAATCATCATATTCATACAAACGATTGAAGCGAGCCATAATTTATAAAAATTTTACTCATTTACATATATATATTTTTAGAATTTTAATAAATATATAGTTATTTTGAGTCAGAAGCTAATTCGAGCGGCGACTTTAACAAATTAAGATAAACTTTAAAATGTAATATGCCAGAAGCCCCTATGGGAACAGAGTATCACGCAGTCGGTTGCGCCCGACTGCAACGTTCTTACTTGTTTTTATATATATTTCAGGTATTAGTGGCAGCCTCCAAGAGTCATCTAAGGGCATCACAGGACCAGCAGGCATCATCGGTGGACCGGAATTGGCCCTCAGTAGCAGCTCGTCTTCAGGTACGTATTGCACAGGGTAAGTATGCAATATACGGCAGTTGGTTTTTTATTATTTATAATTACTATATGTTATTTTTATTTTTATTTTTATGTGATACTTGTGGCATCCAAGGGCATCACAGGACCAGCAGGCATCATCGGTGGACCGGGATTGGTCCTCAGTGGCAGCTCGTATTGCACAGGGTAAGTATGCAATATACAGCAGTTGATATATATTGTTAATAATCAATTTATGCTTTTTTTTTATATATTTCAGTTATTAGTGGCAGCCTCCAAGAGTCATCTAAGGGCATCACAGGACCAGCAGGCATCATCGGTGGACCGGGATTGGTCCTCAGTGGAAAGTCGTATTGCACAGGGTAAGTATGCAATATACAGCAGTTGATATATACTGTTTATAATCAATTGATGCTATTTTTTATATTACAAGTATTAGTAGCAGCCTCCAAGAGTCATCTAAAGGCATCACAGGACCAGCAGGCATCATCGGTGGACCGGGATTGGTCCTCAGTGGCAGCTCGTATTGCACAGGGTAAGTATGCAATATACAGCAGTTGATATATATTGTTTATTATCAATTTATGCTATTTTTTTTATTTTAGGTATTAGTGGCAGATTCCAAGAGTCATCTAAGGGCATCACAGGACCAGCAGGCATCATCGGTGGACCGGGAATGATCCTCAGTGTCAGCACGTATTGCACAGGGTAGGTATGCAATATACAGCAGTTGATTTATATTGTTTATAATCAACTTATGCTATTTTTTTTTATTTCAGGTATTAGTGGCAGCCTCCAAGAGTCATCTAAGGGCATCACAGGACCAGCAGGCATCATCGGTGGACCGGAATTGGCCCACATAGCAGCTCGTCTTCAGGTCCGTATTGAACAGGGTAAGTATGCAATATACAGCAGTTGATATATATTGTTTATAATCAATTTATACTATTTTTTATATTTCAGGTATTAGTGGCAGCTTCCAAGAGTCATCTAAGGGCATCACAGGACCAGCAGGCATCATCGGTGGACCGGAATTGGCCCTCCGTAGCAGCTCGTCTTCAGGTACGTATTGCACAGGGTAAGTATACAATATACGGCAGTTGGTTTATATTATTTATAATTAATATATGTTTTCCTTTTTTCATTTTTATGTGATACTTGCGGCATTCAAGGCCATCACAGGACCAGCAGGCATCATCGGTGGACCGGAATTGGCCCTCAGTAGCAGCTCGTCTTCAGGTCCGTATTGCACAGGGTAAGTATACAATATACGGCAGTTGGTTTATATTATTTATAATTAATATATGTTTTCCTTTTTTCATTTTTATGTGATACTTGCGGCATCCAAGGGCATCACAGGACCAGCAGGCATCATCGGTGGACCGGAATTGGCCTGAGTAGCAGCTCGTATTGCACAGGGTAAGTATGCAATATACAGCAGTTGATATATATTGTTTATAATCAATTTATGCTATTTTTTATATTTCAGGTATTAGTGGCAGCGTCCAAGAGTCATCTAAGGGCATCACAGGACCAGCAGGCATCATCGGTGGACCGGGATTGGTCCTTAGTGACAGCTCGTATTGCACAGAGTAAGTATGCAATATACAGCAGTTGATATATATTGTTTATAATCAATTTATGCTATTTTTTATATTTCAGGTATTAGTGGCAGCCTCCAAGAGTCATCTAAGGGCATCACAGGACCAGCAGGCATCATCGGTGGACCGGAATTGGCCCTCAGTAGCAGCTCGTCTTCAGGTACGTATTGCACAGGGTAAGTATGCAATATACGACAGTTGGTTTATATTATTTATAATTAATTTATGCTATTTTTTTATATTTAAGGTATTAGTGGCAGCCTCCAAGAGTCATCTAAGGGCATCACAGGACCAGCAGGCATCATCGGTGGACCGGGATTGGTCCTCAGTGTCAGCTCGTATTGCACAGGGTAAGTATGCAATATACAGCAGTTGATATATATTGTTTATAATCAATTTATGCTATTTTTTTTTATTTCAGGTATTAGTGGCAGCCTCCAAGAGTCATCTAAGGGCATCACAGGACCAGCAGGCATCATCGGTGGACCGGAATTGGCCCTCAGTAGCAGCTCGTCTTCAGGTACGTATTGCACCAGGTGCGCGAAATAAGTAACTGGGACAGTACGTTGAAAAAGATAATAACTGAACCGATCAAGATTTTTCAAAAAAGTCAATTGGTGTTTAAGCTTCATAAATTATCAATAAGCCTCAACTGAATTAAATCCGAAATAACTTTTGAAAATACAGTCGAGTCTCGATAATTCGAAATGGCAAGGGGATCAGGTTTTTTACGAATTAGACGGAAATTCAAATTATCGAGACTCGACTGTAACGAATTTTTTTCAAGGGGATAGATTTTAATTCGATTTATCGCGATTATCGATTTAGCGGGAAACAAATTATCGAGACTCGACTGTATTTTAAAAAAAAATAAAAAAATATTTTCAAACGAAATAAGTAACTGGGACAGAATACTTTATTTTCATTTGTGGATAGATAACCACGTGCTATTTGAACTTTTAATAAGCATTTTTGTTTAAAGTATTAAAATAAATAATATTAAGTGAGTTTTAATTTTGAATTAATTCTAAATGACTTTTTGTACAAAGATATGTCTAGTTTCGCCCGATTAACTGATGAAGAGCGTGGCAGAATTGTGGCTCTGCGTAATAAGGGGATGTAAATTTTCAAAATAGCAGACAATGGCAACAGAAATAAGAATACTGTAAAAAATTTACTCAAAGCCCCGGAAAATTATGGGATAAACCACCGTTTTGGTCGCATACCATGGGTTGACAACCGGGTCTAAAGACGAATCAAAAATCTAGCGGTCAAAGAATATATCAGAACATCTCAAATACGGAGTAATTTGTCTCTGCGGACATCCACGAGACGTATGCAACAAATTTTGAAGAGGTCAGAAAATGTTTCATACGAAAAAAAACTACTGAAACCATAGCTACTGCCAAGGCACAAAGCTGCTAGATTACAGTTTGCCAACAGATACAAATTTTGGGACACTGAGTCCCAAAATATTTTGTGATGAGAAAAAGTTCAATTTAGATGTGCGAACACTAAAAAAAGTCCATGTGTCAGAAATTTTTACGAAGGGTCTTTAATGTGTCCAGAAATTTTCACGGACGGTCCTTAATGATATAGGCAGTGTTCGGATATAATGTAAAGACTTCAATTTGTTTTATAATGCATAGAATGAATGCACAAAACTATGTTGAACTGTTAGAGTCTGT
The DNA here is from genome assembly GCA_035045365.1 of Drosophila leonis. NCBI lineage: Eukaryota > Metazoa > Arthropoda > Insecta > Diptera > Drosophilidae > Drosophila > Drosophila leonis. Next base: position 26,152 of record JAWNPC010000614.1, read on the forward strand.
TTTAATGCTATTTGGAGAGGATCATTACTGTGAGGATTAGACTTTACAGCAGGATAGTGCGCCCATCCGCACAGCAAAGTTCACGAAGGCTTATCTTAAAGGCTCAGAAATGCCTGTTTTAGAGTGGCCACCACGCAGTCCGGACTTAAATCCGATAGAAAATCTGTGGGGCATCTTGACTCAATGGGTTTATACCAACGGGAAGCAATTTGGAAATTTAATTTAATTAAAAAATGCCATTGTCCAAGAATGGGAAAAATTGGACATCCAAATGCTCCAAAACCCGATTAATTCAATGCCAGCGCGAAAAATTAAAGTGTTAAAAAACAAAGGGAGCTCTATTTAAAATTAATTTTGGCTTTTAAGCATTTTGTATTGATTTTTGTTTACTTTTTACAGTTTTAAGATACAAATCATCGGTGGACCGAAATTGGCCCTCAGTAGCAGATCGTCTTCAGGTACGTATTGCACAGGGTAAGTATACAATATACGGCAGTTGGTTTATATTATTTATAATTAATATGTTTTTTTTTTCATTTTTTTGTGATACTTGCGGCATTCAAGGGAATCACAGGACCAGCAGGCATCATCGGTGGACCGGGATTGGTCCTCAGTGGCAGCTCGTATTGCACAGGGTAAGTATGCAATATACAGTAGTTGATATATATTGTTTATAATCAATTTATGCTATTTTTTTATATTTCAGGTATTAGTGGCAGCCTCCAAGAGTCATCTAAGGAATTTTAGCATGAGGAATGGGAGGGACAGGGGCTTGGACAGGGGCAGGGGCAGGAGTTTGTTGCTGTAGTGGCTGTGGCTGTGGCTGCTGTGATTTAATATCGCCTACTGTTGAGTGGAATGCTTCATTTAGTTCATTGGAGATATTTCGTACCTTTTGCTGCCTGACTTCTTGGTACAACTCTTTGGCGTATTTGCTCTTAAAACATGGTGTTTTAAATTGTTTATAAATGTCGTCGTCGTCCTCGTCATCATCATAGCAATGCATCTCCTTTTGAGAGGTGATTGCCATATGATTGGATGTGTTGATGTTGATGTTATTGCTGCTGCTGTTGTTGTTGTTGTTGTTGATGCTGCTGCTGCTTGAGGTAGAAGCTGCAGCTCATGGGGCAATAATGGCGGCACCTTCGTGAGCCATCTTTGGATATTAATTCCGTTTGCCATATTAGTTGCTGTTGTTGTTGTTGTTGCCGTTGCTGTTGTCAGTATGGTGTTGGTGTCAGTCATGATGCTCATGGTGGTGGCAGGCGTCAAATATGGCTCCACTTCTGCGTATATAGGCAGCAATTATCTTCTGACGCCCTTATTGTATGCTACAATTTTGTTTTGCACTGTTTGTAGCACTGCTTGATGTGTAATTTGCTGCTGTTTTAATTCTCTAGCCCGTTGTTGTTGTTGCTGCTGCTGCTGTTGTTGTTGTTGTTGTTGTTCTTGTTTTTGAGTACCGTCCAACTGGGCACTTGTCATTGTATGCTTGTGTGATGTATACAAGTGTGTGTGTATATCGGCATTTGCTCTTTGCACAATTGCGCCAAATTGTGCATTCAAATTTGGCGCCAAAGCTTGCGTCACTTTGGTTTGGCATTTCCCATTGGCTGTTGTCATGCACACATCTGCGCTGGTATTAGTGTTTGTAGTGAGCGAGTGTGCGTGTGAGAGTGAGAGTGAGAGCGTGTCCCGAAAAAGTGTGCTTGTATTTGTGATCGTTTTCGTTTTCGTGCCGTGTGCGTCGGCATTCGTTTTAGTCGCGTTGGTAGTATTTGTGTGCGTGTGTGAGCACATATACGTTTCTGGCAGGACAGTTGTTGTAGTTGGAGAGAGTTTTTGTTGCTTGTGGAAACAGGAGAGGCTTTCTAATTCCCTCTTTTGCTTTTTTTGGCGCGCTTTTTTTCTCACATACATACTAAGAATATGCGGCGTCATGTGATTTTCTATAATTGTTGTGTCTGCATCTGTATTTGTTGCCGCCACCATGGTCTCAACCTCCTCCTCCTCCTCCGAATCAAACAATGATAACGATTCGCCGATCGGGGAGCCACCAAGCGGCTTTGTAGACATGTCCGAGTCAGACTCGGACAGTAGAGACACCATGTACTCACCCCCCTTCATGGCATCAGTGGGAGCAAGTGCATCCATGTCTGCTTTGCGCGTCTCGTCCGAGATCTGCTCGTCGTTGTCGGAAGCAGGCATCATCGGTGGACCGGAACTGGCCCTCAGTAGCAGCTCGTCTTCAGGTACGTATTGCACAGGGTAAATATTGTTGACGAGGAATTGCCGCAGTTTTAATAAACATAATTTACACGATGGCACGTCAGTGCCTTTTGACTTTAGTTTTTCGAATGTTCTTTATTGAATATATATTCTTATGGTTAGAGCCGCATAGCTGCGCTGCCGGTTACGCCAGCAGCGGAGCAGCTTCGTACATATACATATATGCTTAGGTATAAGTGTTTATGTGTTAGCTTAAGGGTATGGCGAGAGTCGCAGACGGAGAGGGGGTAATGTGTCCACTTGTTTACGAAACAGTCGCGCATGTAAAGTATGCCGACTCAGCGGAGTTAGTACTCGCGCTCTGTTAAGGCACATGCACTTGAGAGTGATCATGTTACCTCTTATGTTGTGACTGCGAGTTATTTATGAATATGGCAGTTTAATTGTAACAATGTATTTGTGACATTCTTTGTATATGTATATATGTATGTTACTGAGTACAGTGAACATTTGATAAAGTGGACATACTACATCCCCCTCCTTTTGAAAAAATAACGTAATTTTAATGGAGTTATTTTCTTAGTTATATTACTTATCCAAAGGTTTTTTTTTTGTGTCTTTTATCAAGCAGGTTGATCATTCCTGTTCTTGATTTTTTTTTTTTACTAATTTAATTATTTTTATTTAAATTTTTTTTTTTTTTTTTTGCAATTAATTGATTATGAATTAAACATTTTTAATCTATCTTTATGTACTATTTGTTTTTTATTTTTATTATTTGAAATTGTTATATTATCGTTTTTTCCTATGCTTTCTACTTTGTATGGTCCTGTATATTTAAAATCTAACTTATGACCTGTTTCGTTATTTAGTAGAACCCTATCTCCAAATTTTAATTCAAAATCTAAACTATTGCTATCGTAAAAAATTTTTTGTTTTTTCTTATTTGTTTCTAGCATTAGCCTAGCTCTCTTATATGCCTGTTCTAGTCTAAATTTTGATTCCTTAGCATAGTCTTCTACATTATAAAGTTTCTTAATTGTATCTATGCCATTAAAATCTTTTGGCAAGTTTGACGTTTTGCCGAACACGAGCTCATATGGACAATAGTCATGTGCCATAGAGGGTGTTGTGTTAAAACAATATACGAAGTATCTTAACCATACGTCCCAATCTGTCTTATCGACTGATATGATCGATGATATGATAAGATCGTATGAACTCGTTAAGTGTTCTGTGGCTTCGTTCCACGGTACCTACTGTCTGGTGATGGTGTGCGGTTGAAGTTATGTTTTTAATTTTAAGGTTTTTACATAAGTCTTCAATTATTGAATTTTTATATTCTGTACCCATGTCCGTAATGAACGTCTTTATTGGACCGTATACCAGAATAAAATTTTCAAATAAAGCTTCTGCTACTGTTTTCGCACTTTTGTCTTCAATTGGAATTGCTACAAGATATTTTGTTAGATCGCAGATTAAAGTTACTGCGTATTCGTTTCTGTATTCGGATTTGGGTAAAGGACCGATCGTGTCAACAATTACCCTGTCGAAAGCTCTCTGTGGAGTTTCGGTAATAGTTAATGGAGTCTTTGTGTGTTTAGTCGTTTTAGACTTTTGACACTTCTCACATTTTTTTATATATTTCGATATATCTTTTGTCATTTTATTCCAGTGATAATGCCTTTTTATTTTGGCTATCGTTCTGGCTATTCCAGTATGACCTCCTTGTATTGGGTCTTCATGGAACGTAAACAGTATTGCTTCTTTTTCTTTATTATTATCGTTTGATAATAGGGTCACCGGCTTGAGTAGCGCTACTCTTAAAGATTTTAATATTTTATTGCCCATTAATTTAAAAGATTCTATTGAGATAATCTCAAAGATCTTTTCGCTCGGTGCCACTTTGAGTTTGCTAATATTAAGTATACCGGCTTCTGATTCAAGCCTTTGACAGAATTGACGTAAGTCAAAAGTTTCATTGGTGTACATATTGCTAACATCAATTCTTGCGATAACACTCTTTCCGTGTTTTAATAAACATAGAGAATTTGTTATTCGCAAGGTCACTACTTTTCGTACCTCGTCATTTACAATGACTTCGTATACGTTGGGCTTAGAAGCTTTTGCCTGACCTCCTTTTCCTTTTTATTTTCCTGCGCAGGAATTTAACTGTTTACTTTGATTTCTGGTAGTGACTTTCAGAATTTTATTGTTTGTCTGTATATTTTTTAAGTCTGTTATGGTTATTCTAGATAGCGCATCGGCTACGTAGTTGTCTTTTCCCTTTAGAAATTCTACAGTAAAATTATATTCCTCTAGTTCAAGTCTTATTCTGGTGAATTTGGAGCTCGGATTTGTCATTGAAAATAGATATGTGAGTGCCCTGTGATCTGTTTTGACAGTGAAGTGTCTACCATAAATGTATGGCCTGAAGTACGTTATTGCCCAATGTATGACTGTTAGTTCCTGTTCTGTTGTGCTTTTATTACTTTCTCCTTTAGTAAAAGATCTTGATGCGTATGCTACCGGGAGTTGAAGTCCATCTTTGTTTTGGGTCAGGACTGCTCCACAAGCTTGCTTACTGGCATCCGTTATAATGCAAAATTCTTTGCTGAAGTCTGGGTATTGGAGAAGTGTTGGATTCATTAATGCCGATTTTAGATGTTCGAAGGCGTTTTGGCAATCTGCCGTCCATTCGAATTTGACATCTTTTTTGCATAACTTTGTTATGTGACGAGAATAGTCGGCGAAGTTCTTAATGAATCGTCTATAGTAATTACAAAAAGCTATAAATCTTCTAGCGCTGTCCGCATCATGTGGGACTGGGTAATTTTGAATGACGTCGTATTTTTTGTCGTCGGGTAAGATTCCTTTATCTGTGCATTTATGTTCTAAGAAAGTGACTTCATGCATAAACAAGTAAGAAAACTCTAGTCGGGGGTACCCGACTAGGAGATCCCCTGAACCCCGTCCGATCTGCGTTTTTAAATATATTCCGTATCTTGTATACATCACAAACTTATACAAATTTAATTAAATTGCCAATCTTGCACTTTCATAATCAAATAGCATGTTTGTCAAAAAAAGTAGTTTTTGTTTTAAGAATAATATTAATATTAATTTAATAAAAGAAAAAAATAAAAAATTAAGAAAATCTGACATTTCCCCACCTGGAGTCGAACCAAAGCGCATCACCTCTACTGCGACACCACCATTGGTGTGTGAAAACAAGAAATAATAAAAAAATTTTAATATCGACGAGGTTTTAACCCAGACCTGCAAGGCTCGACGTGCCCCGCTTCTATCAACACCGCCACTGCACTGCTTTAACAAGCAGTAGCAAATTTGAGACTAAAGGCAGTTAAGAATTATAACAAAATTTAAGCAGTCAGCTGTAATAATTGTGATTCTTAGAACAGACAAGAATGCTCGCATTCGAATGTCTCAATGTATGTGTGCACATGTATAGAAAAAATGAAAACAGGGGTGGGTTTCTGGTCACAAGTTGCAATTGACAAAACGTTTTGTTTAATTAATTCTGTGATACTTAATGGATTTCAATGAAATTTTCAGCATATGATCTACATATTATATTGAATATTTGTCAGTTGCCTAAAATCGCAAAATCATTCACATATTGGCTACATTTGCAACTAACCTTCAATTTGAAAATTTTTGTAAAATTTTGAACCAATATCCAAAATATAACAAAAACCGAAATTGTATAAAATATAAATGAAACTAAATGTAAAATTTGGAAACTCTACCTCCAAATATGTACGAGATAGAATTAAAAAACTTTATTTCGATAAGGTTTTTAATCGATAACATTAAAACGGTATAAGTTATCGATTGTTTGAAACAAACTTGATCTGCGCCTGCTATTCAGGGACTTCCAAAAAAACATTCAAGTCTCTAGCTCTTGTAGGTTCTGAGATCGACGCGTTCATACATACGGACAGACGGACGGACGGACGGACGGACGGACGGACGGACGGACGGACGGACGGACGGACAGACAGACAGACGGACAGGGCTAAATCGACTCAGTTCGTCACCCTGATCAAGAATATATACATTATGGGGTCTGCCACGCCTCCTTCTGTCTGTTACATACATTTAACAAAACCATTATACCCTGATTTCCCATTTTCAATGGGTTCAGGGTATAAAAATGAACATTTTTCTGGATGTAACTTTAGGTTGTGCTGCCTACATTTCTCAAAAACATTAGTTAAGTTTTTGAGCATAAGTTTTTCGGAGCAACCAATGACTATTAAGTCATCCATATAAAGGAATGCTTGAGAAGGTTCAAGTCCAGAGAATGCTATAGTCATCATTCTCTGAAACGAATTTGGCGCTATTCTTAAACCGAATGGTAACCGCGTGAAGCGATATGAACCGTTGGTTGTTGAAAATGAAGTAATATCTCTTGATCTTTCTTCAAATTCTATTTGGTGAAAGCCTGACATTAAATCTAGGCATGAAAAGAATTTCGCTCTACCTAGTTGATCTAAAATATCATCAATTCTAGGGAGTGGAAATTTATCGGACAACAATTTTTTATTGATCTGACGATAGTCAATTACTAATCGCCATTTTTTCTTTTCAGAATTTGGAAGTGTTTTCTTGGGCACTAATTGGGATTGGTCCTCAGTGGCAGCTCGTATTGCACAGGGTTAGTATGCAATATACAGCAGTTGATATATATTGTTTATAATCAATTTATGCTATTTTTGTATATTTCAGGTATTAGTGGCAGCCTCCAAGAGTCATCTAAGGGCATCACAAGACCAGCAGGCATCA